>JAPPVO010000032.1:1975996-2031214 GCA_030407325.1 Camellia japonica | reverse complement strand
GTTTGGGTCAATGCCAGGCATGTCATACGGTGTCCAGGAAAACACTTCGATGTTAGAAGTTAAGAATTCCATGACCTCTATTCTCTCAGTGCTGGACAAAGACGAGCCGAGCAAAAAGAACTTTTCTGGGTCTTTTTCATCTATCCTTACCTGTACCAAGTCTTCCACTGCCTTCTGTTCAGCTGCCTTGCCAACATCCGCAAATAATTCATTGCTCTCAGGTTCTTCTACCATCTGTACATACCCTTTGGCAACGCGGCTGCCATTTACTGTGACGAAGCACTGTTTTGACATAATTTGGTCTCTAAAGACCTCTTCAATTACTCCGGCTTCGTTGGGGAACCGCAATACTTGATGGTAGGTTGACGCTACCGATCGCATAGCGTGCAAACATGTCCTCCCTAAGATTATGTTGTAGGTGGAAAGGACTTTCAATACCTAGAATTCCACCTGTTTTCTCATGGTTCCTGCCTTGACTGGGAGGATTTTCTTGCCCACTGGCCACTCTGGCATTGAGTTGAATCCGATTAGGGGAGATGTTGCAGGTGCCAGGTCTTTGTCCTCCAGTTTCAGTTGTTCGAAGGTTTCGCAATACATTATCTCACATAAGCTTCCTTGGTCAATCAAAATCCGCTTGATGTCGAAATTCTTGACGCGTAGAGTGACAACCAATGCATCATTGTGAGGGCAGTATATCCTTGCTAAATCTTTGTCTGAAAAAGATATGATATTTGTGGCCTCCGTTCGCCCCTTTTTGACGGCAGGTTGTGCACTTAATACCTCCCTCAAGTGCTCAGCCTTTTTGATCATTCCCCTGAGCTCACATACCCGCTTAGGTTCGAATACCCCATGTATTACGTTAATTATGCCTTGAGGTGGAACGTCGACCGCATCCCGTTTGGGTTGTTGTGGTTCTGGGGGGCTGGTTGCGTCCCTCCTTCTATGTACTGGTTCAAGTGCCTAGCTGCCACTAACTCCTCCAAATGCTGCCTCAATGGCATGCAATTTTCAATGCGATGCCCCTTTTCATCATGAAAGGTGCACCGGGACCTCTCGTCATAGTTTTTTTGTGCTTCTCCCGGACGAAAGGTTCGTTGCGTATCTCACTAAGAATTCGGTAGATTGGTTTTTTGAACACTGTGGTAATGGCAATGCGGACTCTTAACTTCCTTTTGTCTAGGTCCTCTCTGTTGGCCTGCCTGCCTCGCCCACTCCTGTTTGGTTGCTCTATCGTGTTGACTTTTGCCGTGGTCTTTTTATCTGGCATTGTTGTTGTGCCGGATTTTGCCTTAGCACGGGCGCCATCCTCCTCCACGCGAATATGTTGGTGCACTCTCTCCATTAAGGCCTCCATCGTAAGGGGTGGCGTCATAGTAATTGAGTCCCTCAACTTGTTTCCGACAGGTAGACCCCTTTTGTATTGTGCGATGGCGAGATTTGTGGGGCAATCTCCTATCTAGTTGAAAGTCTCCCAATATCGACCGTTGTAGGATCTCAACGTCTCCTTGTCGCCCATATCAATGGAGAGTAGCTGGTCAATCTCCACTGGTGTCTTGGTGTTCGTTCTGAACCTAGTCACGAACGCCTCTGCCAATTGTGCCCAAAAGGCGATGCTGCCTTCTGGTAGCCTTTCGAACCAAGTTAGACCTAGGTCACCAAGGCTGGATGGGAATAGGATACACATCAGGGCCTCGTTCCGCCGGTATACTACCATAACCTGGCGAAAGTGGCTTAAGTGCATGTAGGGGGTCTGCCTTCCCCTCATAAGTGGTGAATTTGGGCTGGTGGAAGCCTGAAGGTAGTGGCGCGTTCTCAATTGCCGGAACGAACGGCGAGCTCTGTAACCTTGCTAATGCTTTGTCTATTGGTTCGTAAGCAAGGTGCAGCATTGGCATTCCTACCTCGACACTTCCATGCGTCCGAGGTGTCAACCGCTGAAGGGCTGAAACTCTGCGCAGGTCGCGTGCCCTGGTATCCTCCTTCCACCGTGCCCTTTCTTCCAGCACAGTTCGTAAGTTAGATGATCTAGGCAACTCCGTGTGCCTAGATGACGTCTAATGCGTGTGCGAGGGTCGATAGGTGCTTCCCTCAGTATGTGACCTTTTAGTTCTCGTTCTCTCAGACCTGGAGTAGTGAGTCCTGGAAGTCCTCGATTGAGTGTCGCCTGTTCTGAGGCTCCTACTCTCTGCCTATGATAGTGTGCACTACAACAAAATTGAATTTTTACGGCTTGCAATGCATGCCGTAAAAAACTCTTTCACAGCATGCACACAAATGCTGTTATATGACATGCCGTGGAAAGTTGAGCGTTATTTACGGCATACAGGTAAAGTTGTAAAAAGTAATAAATTAAAAATTAATGACATACTTTGTATGCCGTATATAATTTTCTACGACATTTTTTTCATGTCATAAATCATCATACTTTCCACGGCATAATTTTTCATGCCGTAGAAGGTTATTTTAAATATATTTATGGCATACTTTGTATGCCGTATATAATATTTTACGGCATTTTCTTGCATGTCATAAATCATCACTTTTCACGACATAATTTTGTATGCCGTAGAAGATCATTTTTAATATATTTATGACATACTTTGTATGCCGTATATAATCTTTTATGGCATTTTCTTGCATGCCATAAATCATTATACTTTTTATAATATAATTTTGTATGCCGTAGAAAGTTATTTTTAAAAATAATATATATATATATAGGAATATAACCTTGCCTAATAGTATTCAGACAGTAGTTTATAAAATGCAACCTGTGAACAAACCAAGCAGAAGCAACAACTATGAAGTAAGTAAAAAAATATAATATCCATACACCAAACAACTTACATACTAACTTCCATTCTCAACTTCTATCATATCAAGCTGATAACAACCTTAAACATACAAACCAAGAAAAGTATCCAAATCATAAGATTCACTAATCTCTTAAATACGACTTTAAACAAGCTGATAACAACCTCAAACATACAAACCAAGAAAGTGATACATCATCAAGCTATTCAAATCCCTATCATCCATGAAGGGTACATTTTAGAGACAAATTGCATTCCCTAGGATAATATTGAGATGTCTAATTTTTTTTTTTAATTATTTACATATTTTCGAATAAAATCTCAAACTTTCATCCTACCTTGACAGCTTGTCGCCTGGTAACATAATTGGTAGACTCCAACAGCCTTGAGTTATACTCTGCAAAAATTGGGGACAACAACACTAACTTATGGAAAATAAGCATAATACATGATTATGAAACAAGAACAGGACAAGTGGCGGGTTTGAGTATAAATGTGCCAATCCGAAAAGTGGTCCAATTTATAGTTTCCTTCTGAAATTGATCAGTTTTGAATT
This sequence comes from Camellia japonica, assembly GCA_030407325.1. Classification (NCBI taxonomy): domain Eukaryota; kingdom Viridiplantae; phylum Streptophyta; class Magnoliopsida; order Ericales; family Theaceae; genus Camellia; species Camellia japonica. The sequence goes on along the minus strand of JAPPVO010000032.1, from coordinate 2,027,845 downwards.
GGAAATTGCTTGAAACGGACTATTTATTCACAGAATTAACAAAGGAAATTACCTCAAATCCCAGAAAATGCACGCAGACCCATATAAATGGTTAAAGCAAACCATATTCCAACAAAGTCGTGGCTTTTCCAGAGAAGGAATAAAGATGCAATGCTCACTACAGATACCAGAACCTGATGATACAATAAAATTATTAGTTACAAAAGAGTTTATATAGACAATATAAAAATAAAAAATGTTTTTGTTCTTTGTCTAGAGGAAAAAAACAAGGAGTTTATATAGACAATATAAAAATAAAAAATAATTGATTAATCAATTTACGTTACAATTGGAAAAAAAACAAAAATACGAAGTTTCTTTGTTATTTGGTTAGGCTCTCTTTGGTTCTCAGAAATTGGAGAGAGAGACACACAAAAAAGAGTTTCTCACATTGTCTTCCCTGATTAAATAGAAGAATTTCTCCCAAATATTCGAAAGGGGAAAAATTAAAAAGAACGGCACGTGGCCATACCTGTCCAGCAATAGCCAAACCATCAGAAAGAAGCGACGAGGTCATCCAAAACTATAAGCAAAACTGAAATGCAGCCATAGGTGTTGCACCGAGTCTTGCAGCCAATAATGTTGCTAAGGTTACACAGAATGTCACAGCTATTACCCTTACCAATAATAGAAAACCTGCGTACAAGCACAAAAATAAATAAAAATAAATAAATAAATAAAAAGAAGACGAAGTTAAAAGACAACTAAACTTGAAGCTTATAGGAATTATTATTCATCAAGTAAAGAATAAGAAGCAGAGTCAATAGGGAGGTTGGATCCTTATTATAAAGTGACATGTTCATTTCAGAAAAATAAATTTGGATAAGAAGCCATTCGTAAATTTTATGACATTTTCTCACTTATAGTATTCAATAGTTGAGATGATATTTTTGTTCATAAAAAGTATATCACTGCTTAATCTTTTTAATTAGCAATCACATGCAAAACGTGCCATAGACAACATAGAAGGCTATGGAGTTCTGAATATTTCATCAATGAACCTTTTGAGACTTGTTCGTTAATATGACGTTTATTCCATCTAGGCTGCAATTAACAACAAAGAACTTCTGACAGTGGATGCATTAAACTCCTTACCGTTTTTAAAAAACCAATTGAACTGCAAATCTTTGACACTTGGAGGTAAGAGATCAACTTTTGTCATCAATTTACACAAGAGGATCAATGAAATTAAATATCTGTAAAAAAAATTACAAGTATAAATAGTCAGAGAGATCCTTTGGAAGATCACGACATTAAAATTGGAAAACTACATTTAAATATGCACTATCTGGTTGAAAGTCTTGGACTATAACCTACTGAAAGAACATGTGCAATGGCTGCACCACTGACTCCCAAATGGCACACAAATGTAAGAATTGGGTCCAATATTATATTCAGTGTCTCCTACAACTACATGAGACAGAAACCAGATGAACAAGAGTTAGCTGAAATGTCCATGAGAATCAAAATACAGTTGACAACCATGAGCTTTCTTCCATTTACAAAAACTTGAAAAAGATGAACTTGCAGTCAAGAACTATTCATTCTTTGGTACTTCCTTAGGGCTCACAAAGTAGCATTTATATTTTTGTCAGAAAATATGGAAACCTTGAATCAATAACCGAATCTTTCTAGAATTGATTATATTCATTTGTTGATGTAAAGACACATTAAATCAACATGCATACCTATTTCAGCAAGAATCCAAATACAATTCACTTTGTCATCATTTTAGAAATTAGTGCTAGTGGACATAGACAAGACAAACAAATCACATAGTTAACCTCAAAATGACCAGCCTTCCTACATTTCCAACATCCCTCAGAGCTATTCCTTCTCAGAACAAACTAACAAATGACTTATGGGGAGCTTTCCCATCCTCTTGGTCAAAGATTATCCGTCCTCCAGCAAATACTTGAGCTGCCAATAAAGAGGATTGTTTAGCTCAAGTGCTCAACCAACAGCTAAAGCCATAAGTAAAAAATTTCAAAACTTACATCCACCAAACAATCACACCTGCTCAATAATCCTAGTCATTGTGTCAAAAAAGATTGATCCTCTTTAGGTGAAAAGCCTTGTGATATGATTTTCCCCCCATCTATATGACACCTCATTACTTTAATGAAATACTAAAACTCTTATAAACAATTACAACCCATCAAAGATGCCAATGCTACTAACATATCAACAAAAACAAGTTTCTGAACCATACAAAATCACTCAACCCTATAAGCTCCACCATAATCAAATATTAGAATCAACTTCAACGTACAACAACAGAATACGCAATTAATATGAAACCAAATGGGATTATCATGGGAAATGTAGTTTATTTATTGGAACTTCAATTGCAAAACAGAAAGTGTCACAAACAATCATACAATAATACAAAAGGGGCAAATAGAACAACAATTATCACTTACAGAGGGAATTGGCAAAAAGCTGACCATTCTCAGTGCTCTCTCCATCAACACTATCAGCACCAATGCCGCTAGAACTGAAAATCAAATCTCCAAATAGGGATCCGCAAAGGAGGAATATGGAAAATACACAAACATAAACTTAGCATTAGCAACATCGAACGAGAAAAACTCACTTTACAATTGAAATTAAAAAGTAATAACAATTAATTTCAAGATTGTTACCTTGCGAATCTTAGGAATGTTCTGATCAGAGATAACGAGCAAATCCGAAAAAATCACCATAAATCGGGAGCAAATCAGAGAAAAACAAAATTCATGATGAGCAAGAACGCAGAAAAACAACTCTCACGTCAAGTATATATGATTTAAGCTCTAATCATAGAAAAACTCGAAACTAGGGTTTCGATTTCCAAAATTTCAATCGATGAAGAAGAGAGAATAGATATAGAAATTACCTTGAGAATACGAAGGCCGAGACTTCGCAAGTGTCTTCGATGGGGGAAAGATCGAGAGAGAGAGCAAGGATCGGAGAGAGAAAGAACGAACCTGAATCTAGAGCGAAAGAGACCCAATCGCCGACGGAGACGGAAATGGAGCACTGTCTAAATAGTCGATTTGTTGTATGTGAGAGAGTAGACCTAACTAACAATCACTGTGCCTAAATAGAGTGGGTATACAATACAGAGACCTCGACCTTGACCTCTTCAACTGTGTGTCCATTCTTAACCTCCTTTTCTTCTTCTTCTTCTTCTTCTTCTTCTTCAGCTTCTAGGTCGACGTTGAATCAGAGAGGAGATTGTATTGTAGAGAGGTTGAATCAATATTTTTAATTTTCTAAAAAAATCACTAAATTTAAAGAAATATAAAATTTAATATATTTTCGTATATTTTTTATATTTATTGTATTTTTTTTTTTACAAATATTTTACTTTTTATTTAGATTAGGCATATCAAAAAAGTTGAAAATAAAATAAATAAATTATTTAAAAAAGGAAAAATATCGAATCAAGATAATTTTGAAAAAAATAATTACAAATCAGTGAAAAGTAATATAAATATTAATAATTAAAATTATAAATTTTTTCATGAACATGTAATTTTTTTTTCCTAAAACCCCACTAAATGCAATTATCCCTTAAAAGAATACATTAAATTATAAAATAATGTATAAATTATTTTTTATGTTGCTCTCAATTAGGAAAATTTAATGTGGGAAGCTTAATTGAAAATTGTTAGCTTTTTAAAATTAAAAACAAATAATCGGATTGAAATTTTTTTTAATAAAATTTTTCACGACATACTAATGCATGCCGTATAAAGTTATAATATTTGACGACATGAAATGTATGTCGTCTTAAATACAAATATTTTACAACATATTTTGTGATGCCGTGAAAATATACATTTTTTACGGCATACTTTTGCATACCATAAAAAAATCGGATTGAACTTTTTTTTTTTTTTTGTAGAAGTTTTCACGACATGTTAATGCATGCCGTGTAAAATTATAATATATTTACAACATGAAATGTATGTCGTCTTAAGTATAAATATTTTATGACATATTTTTGTAAGTCGTAAAAATATATATTTTTTACAGCATACTTTTGCATGCTATAAATATATGAATCAAGGACTTACATTGTATGTATGCTTTTATTAACAAAACATTAACGGCATACCAAAAAAAAATGCCGTAGAATGTACTAACTACGACATGCTGTAAACGTCCCCGAACGTCTCGGAAGGAAATCCCCCCGCCCCCCCCCCCCGGTTTTGTTCATTTGGGCTCACTACAGTTCGGACTCAAATTGTCACGGTTCTTAATCTGAACCAAAGAGTCCAAATTCGGCAAATCGTTTTGGAAAACAGATTTTTGTAAAGAAGTGCCAAACATGGACTGCTTTGCCAGATACAAAGTCGCCACTTAAATATTTTATTTTGGGGGAATTTAGGAAACCCTGACTCGTTTGCCTAAGGCCACGTGTCCGTCATCACCAAAGTTGCCTTGGCTCGGGAACTTGGGTACGATTGGAGAAGGTCAGCCATGAGCACCCCCTCTCGCCCGATCCGAAGATCGGCCTCTACTAACCATGATATCTAGTTTTGAAAACATTATGCATTCTTATTCCGATTATTAGCTTAATCTTACTATGTGATGCGCACAACACAAAAGTACAGACTAGATTGTCTAATTTGGAACAAAGCATCGCATATCTATTCATTTGGAAAATGGTTTGAAATTTGCTACTCGCGAGTAGGCTAAAACACAGATTTCAACGAGTTGTTCCAACTCAAACAATCCAACCTTCACCCACAAGCATTCAGGCAGTAAATCAATTAAGCATATAGCCACATGGTAAGCATGCTGTCATGTTAACATTCACACTCATGCGAGATGCTAAAGCATAATACTTACATCGTACTCCGTGCCAAAACAATGAACTAGTTAGTAATCATGCATGATCCTAGTTCAAGTTAACAAATGGCTAATGCATTGCATACAGAATGTCATTAGAATAGGCTCGGCTAATCTAAGGATGACATGTGAAACGCAACAACTCGATACACGTATTCAAATTTGGAATTGAAATACTATGCGGTTAGCATGATGCGCCGAGCCCGGTGCATGCAAGATTGATGAATGATGCACGCATGTATAACATAAGGTATGCTAAATAAAACATGCCCTAATACTAACCATCAAAGCAGGTAAATGAAAGGGAGAAAGAAGTGGGGGTTGGAAGACATGCACACACTCACCCACACTTATTACAAATTCGCCCTCGCTCGGAGGGACCAAAAGAATATACAAATTAATTAACCTACAAGCTAATTAAATATTACAGACCACTTAACTAGTTAAGCAAATTAACTAAGCTAAGGAAAGCATTAAAAGGCCTCAGGAAGAGGGATGCACGCGTGCTCGACTCCGCTCGGAAATCCAATGCCATGCACAAGCTGCCTCTGTTTACCCTACTCTGCTCCTCTGAGACTTGTACAAATCCCAAGGTACACTCTTTGGACACTATGGAACACCATCGGCCAAGGGGAATCATCACCGGCCATGGCAGGGTGGTCATCGACCATTGGTGTAGCTCTCGGCCACAAACTTTTGGTCGATCGGCACTATATTCAGTCGACTGGCCAAAGCTTCTTGCAGAAACCTGTTTTGACAGCAGTAAAGGGCAAAACATGGCATGGCAATGCATTTCAAGCAATGTTTACACCAACCACTCTCCTTATCATGTTTATGACTCAAAGGAGTTTGGGACTCGACCCTCAGACCACCAATCGCGCATTTCAATGCGTGATGGCCAAAGAGGCCAAGTGTGCATTTTGGTTTCAAATGAAATGCAAACCAATTAAACACATAAGGCCTAACCTCTATCACTTGATCAAGAGGTATGGCATGCATGCCAAATGCAACCTAAGCATGCTAGCTAGATGTGCAACATGAGCATGCAAGTAAGCAATGTGCACTAGGCACTCAACCTAAGCAAACAAGCATGCAAGGCATTCAATAACAACGCTAATGGCAAACATGCAACAACATGTGAGGGAACTAACATGGAGACATGCAAAGCAACTTAGCAAAGGAAATGCATGTCAAATGCAAAGTGTTTCAAGCGTGCAACACATGCGATGGGCTAAGCATGCAACAACACACAAGGCGAGCATGCGACAACATGCAAACAATGGACTTATACCAATTTGGGCAGCTCTCAAGTAAGCCCAAAATAGTGGCCAAATGCCAAGGAAATGAAGGCAAAATGACATACAAACATGCATGCACACATGGTTCAACACTTAGGCATTAAAGAGCGACTTTTAAGCACACTTAAAAGAGGACAATCATGGACTAATGGCATGCATACTAAGCCCTGAAATCATGTTATAAAAGGTGCCAAACCAAGTAAACAAGACAAGCCAAGCATGCAACAATGTCCAAAACTCAAGGCAAGCCGACGGGCTTAAACCATGGCCATGCCAACCAAGCCTCACAAGGCTAAGAGGACTTAGAATAGTCCCAAGGCAGACCTAAATAAAGCTAAGGACACACCTAGATAGCATCTAAGTGGTCTACACATGGAAGCATACAAAAGAGGCCAAACATGGAGCACAAGATTACAACATTTTAAAGCATTAAAGGAGCATCAAATGCAAGCATACAAGCATATCATGGAGACTGAAATGACATGGTAAGTGATTCCAAACCACTGAAACAAAGCAAGTAAAGCATGCTAGAGGGGTCGATACTCAAGGCTCACAAGAGGGATTACATGGTAGCTATACAAAGCAAAACATGGATGACCCAAGAAACCAAAAACAGACCTCAAGCACGCTAAAACATGCATAAAAGCTTCACAAAGCTAGGCCAAAACAAGTGAGCATGGTAGTCTAAATGCTAGACACATGTTAAGGCAATTCATGGCATTACAAGACAATTATGCAAAGCAAGCATGGTGTGTCTAGACCAACTAAAAACAGTGCTATATCATGGCAAAATAAGCACAAATAATGCTTAAGACATGGCCAACATGAGCTTAAAAATGGTGCTCACACATGAGGCTAAAATGGCACTTTTTGAAGGCAACAAGGAAAGGGGATGGCCCTTTCCTTCTTAGGACCTCAAACCACCATCCTCACCACTGAAATCCCTCAAGATTTCAGTGGTGAGGAGGCCCAAACAAGGTGGTCCCGAAGCTCACCAAAATAGCACAAAATGGGGGCCAAACAAGGCCTATGAGGGGTCAAACAACTCCAAACACCAAAACAGCCTTAAACAACTATTTTAAGCAAGTAAAAACAGAACTTTTATATGTTATACACTAAGCTTAAAACAGCAAGCAAGGATGGAAAAAAGCCTATGCAAAAAGTGGGTAAAAAAAGGGTGAAATTCTTACCCTTGAAGACCTTCTTCAAAAATGGTGCTCCAGCAGCCTCCTTAGCTCAAAACCAAGTCCAAAACTCTGAAAATAACTCTTTAGTACCTCAGTAGCTAAAGGAAAGTGTAATGGTAGGTGTTTGTATGCAAAACTATGAACAAACACACACTTAAGCACAAAAGGAGAGGGAGATAGAGATAGATAGATACACAAGACCTAACCCTAGTTCAAACCTCTCTCTGGAATTTTTTGTAACCCTTGGGGAGGGAGGAGAAGACCTCCCTTTATAGAGGATCACTCTTGCAAAGCTTACAAAACAAGCTAAGAAAGAGTGAAATCCCTCCATACACGTGTATGGAGGGGGTGCAAAGTGTATGCCAGCTAGCACAGCTGGCATAAAAATATCTGCAAAAGCAGATGCACAGTGGTCGGCCAGCCAAAAATGACAAATTGGCCAAAACAATGGTCGGCCGACCATCAATAGTGCCGACCGGCCAAACATTTGGCCGATGGCAACAAAACAGTGGCCGGTGAGGTGTGGGGATGGCCAACAAGCCATTCTCTGCCCCTCAACAGCAAAACACAAGTGTTTGGTGCAAAGCCAAACACAAAACAGTCGAGCCGAGAGGTCTTGAGGCAGGGCACGTGGCCGAGACCTCCGGGAACTCAAGACGAACACAAACATGGATAATCACCGAGTGTTCAAGCAGTGACGTCCAAGTCTTGAGGACGGTCAAAAATGAGGTGTCTACACATGCATTTAATACATGTCGTAAACATGATGCTGTAAATAGTTAGTTTTGTTGTAGTGGTGGTACGCCTGTCACGATCCTCCGAGTGGCGAGGAGGCGTGTTGCCTTTGCGCCCCCCTTCTGTCATCACCCATTTTCCTTTTATCTGGCGCTTCATTGACTCCACTTCATTGTCTCCATGTCTGCTGTCATCTTTCTTATTAACTCGTCCTGTTCCTTCACGCGATCCTCCAGAACTTGAGGGTCCATCCCCCACCTCTGTCTTTCAAGACTTTGAGAGTGACAGGGCCTGTTAGCCCGCCTCCCCCTTGTATCCCTCCGGGGGTTCTGTCGCTGGGGTTCTAAATCCGCCATGGAAGGGATAGAAGGCAAACCTTCACGCCTCCCACCCCCCTCTAGGATTTGTCCGTCGATAGCGGATTGTGGCAAATCTTCATTGTGCGCCATTGCTTCCGATTAGAGAGGAAAAACTTGATCAAGAGGTTTTGTTCTTTCTAGACTTCCCACAGACGGCGCCAATTGTACGAGCACGAAATAATCTTCTCATATAATCCTATTGATCAAGTTTGCGCTCCTCCAAACGTCGTCGCTTTACTCCCTGAAAACACCAACGTGAGCTAGCCGGCGGGTGTGTGCCGGATACCTCTCCAATGCCTAAGTCAGCAAAATAGACAAATAGACAAAAGCTCTGTGTATTCGGGAATCAAAGTTGTGGTAGCTCTACATAGGTTATGTTGTAAGCTTTTATATTTTTCGCCTGGCACAATCCTAGTAGGACTCTTATTCCTCCATGTAGAGTCCTCCCAGGAGTCACACTCCTGAAAGATAATGCTTATCCTTCAACACCCCCCTCACTGCTTAAACCAAGTGAGATGGTTTTACCCCGGTTGAATAACAGTATGACCGAGCTAACACTAGCCCTTTGTCATACCCAATCCAATGTCTTCACATGCAACACATAGCTCGGCTTTCCTTTCACTTGTACCTCGGTTTTGGCCTGTTGAGACCGAGCTAACCATACCAAGCTTCGACCGAGCTAACAAGAGCAAGGTCCTTCGCAGGAAGCCCAAATACCTCATCTCCGAATACTATGACCGAGCTAATCACTACTCCGACCGTGGTGACTGTAACCATATTTGGACCGAGCTAACTACAAGATCCTTTCACTTAGCCCTTTTTACCGTGGCCCACAGAGCGGCCCATTACCATGCCTTAGCCTAGCTCGGCCCTAATGCACATAAAAACTCCCTCTCAATAGCCCCCAGCTGACTGGCTCCGACACGGGATTTTTCTATCACGCGTGCCGGAGGGAGTTCCCACAGACGGCGCCAAATGAAGCCCCCGCCCCGTGCCTAGCACAATATTGTCCGCTTTGGCGTAAACCCGCCTCACGGTTTTGTTCCTCCCCCACTGGGGGAAAAGGCCTTATGCTAGGTAGAGGAGGCAATCAGCTTATAAGGTGGGAAAGTAATCCCTCACAGACCGATGTAAAATTTTCCCGCACATTAAACAATTCAATAGTCCTGATCAATTGTTTGTAATCCAAGGACAGATAATTGGGTTGCATATGATGTGCAACCTTTAATGGGTGGCACACCCAAACAGCTCCCTATAGTCAATTGACATTAATTATAGTAATCTCTTAGATTTTTAATTAAATAATTGTAATCTCATGCAATTAAAATTGTGAGGCGGGTAACATTTGAATAATGTTAGGAATATTAAAATTTTTAGCAAATGTCTCGCATAGGTGTGCCCACACTCATGTCGAGATATTTGATAAAAATTTTGGAGCCTTTAATTTAGTAAAAATTTTGAGGCCTTCAAGCAATTTTTGTAACAGTTATGGTCAAATTAAGGTTTGTAACTTACGTATTAACATTTATGATCAAATTAAGGTTTGTAACTTGCGTATAAAAAGTCTTGCGTCCTAACTGAAAATATCATTAAACAATTCTGTCAATGGCAACTACTAACTAACGTTGATCGGTTTGTTCTCTTCTATTTGGTCTTCTTTATCCTCTTGGTTGGCCATGATCGGTTTATCTTCTTGTTATGTTTTCTTCTACTTACAAATAAAAGATCATGAAATATTATTAATCAAATTTTTTAAAATACAATTCAATATTCAAAATTCTGTTTAAAAATTAAACCAAATCTATACTATATATTAAGTAAAAGGGGATTTTTAACCCCAAGGCCTGTGGGAGCTCCAATCTCCTAATCTTAATTTTTTAATATTTTGATTTAAAAAAAAAAAACCTCAACATTTATTGACTTCTCCCAACCCAACCTCAGCATTTATTGACTTTTCCCAACCCACAATCCCTTTTGACTTCTCTCATAATTATTGCAACATCCTTTTCAATTTCTCCCATAAACTATGGTTACACACAAAAATAAAAAATAAAAAGATAAGAATTTAGCTATAGATCTCAAAAAGATATAACATCTAAATTTGAATTATGATTTAATAATATAATTATGTATTTTTTTATGTATATCTATCAAAATTTTAAATCACTTAATGGGACAAATTAATCAATTTTTCAAAATTATTGATTTTTAATTTACAAAATAGATTAAAAAAAACTATTGACTGATTTATTTATTTAATAACAAAAATATTTCATAATCTCTCTCTCCTAATCTCTCTCACAAATTTTCAAAAAAATATTAAAACTTGCATTCATTTTCTCTTCCCCAAAAAATCAAATAGGAGCTCCAATCTCCTAATCCTAATTTTCTAATTTTTTGATTTAAAAAAAAAATCTCAGCATTTATTGACTTCTCCCAACCCAACCTCAGCATTTATTGACTTTTCCAGCCCACAATCCCTTTTGACTTCTCTCATAATTATTGCAACATCCTTTTCAATTTCTCCCATAAACTATGGTTACACACAAAAATAAAAAATAAAAAGATAAGAATTTAGCTATAGATCTCAAAAAGATATAACATCTAAATTTGAATTATGATTTAATAATATAATTATGTATTTTTTTATGTATATCTATCAAAATTTTAAATCACTTAATGGGACAAATTAATCAATTTTTCAAAATTATTGATTTTTAATTTACAAAATAGATTAAAAAAAACTATTGACTGATTTATTTATTTAATAACAAAAATATTTCATAATTTCTCTCTCCTAATCTCTCTCACAAATTTTCAAAAAAATATTAAAACTTGCATTCATTTTCTCTTCCCCAAAAAATCAAATAGGAGCTCCAATCTCCTAATCCTAATTTTCTAATTTTTTGATTTAAAAAAAAAATCTCAGCATTTATTGACTTCTCCCAACCTAACCTCAGCATTTATTGCCTTTTCCCAACCCACAATCCCTTTTGACTTCTCTCATAATTATTGCAACACTCTTTTCAATTTCTCCCATACACTATGGTTACATACAAAAATTAAAAAAAAAAAGATAAGAATTTAGTTATAGATGTCAAAAAGATATAACATCTAAATTTGAATTGTGATTTAATAATATAATTATGTATTTTTTTATGTATATCTATCAAAATTTTAAATTACTTAATGGGACAAATTAATCAATTTTTCAAAATTATTGAAGTTTAATTTACAAAATAGATCAAAAAAAACTATTGACTGATTTATTTATTTTATAACAAAAATATTTCATAATCTCTCCCTCCTAATCTCTCTCTCAAATTTTCAAAAATAAATATTAAAACTTGCATTCATTTTCTCTTCCCCAAAAAATTAGATAATATTTTCTATTAAAGTTGTAGATATCTACCTATATTTTATATATATATTATAAAATAACAAAAAAAAACTAAAAAACTAAAAAAAAATCTTTAAAGTTTATCTAAATAAACTTTAAATCAATAAAACTCACATGTCTATCACATATCTAACTCACATTATAATTTACCTAAATAATAATAATTAAAAACAAATGGAAACCACAGATAAATTAAATTTAAAAAAAAAAGATACCCACAACTCTATCTTAAATAAATTGAAAAAAAATACCCGAATAAAAACCACACAAAAATAAAAAATAAAAAATAAAAAGATATATCTATCTATCTATCTATATCTATATATATATTAAGTAAAATGGGGTTTTTAACCCCAAGGCCTATGGAAGTTTCAATATCCCAATCTGAATTTTTTAATTTTTTATTTAAAAAAAAAAACTCAGCATTTATTGATTTGATCAAAATCCCCTGATTAGCATTTATTAACTTTTTTCAATCCATATATCTTTCCACATGCCTGCAATTATTGATTTGGTCAAAATCCCCTAATCAGCATTTAAAATCCCCTTATACAAATAATTATAAATACAATTCGTGTATAGTTACTGCAATACCCTTTTCAACTTCCCCCATACACTATGGTTAGTGATAAGAAAAAAATCTTAAAAAACATAATTTATATATTAAAAAAATCTAAAACAAATATAAATATCTATAATTATCCCGCGTATAGCACGGGTGATAGGCTAGTAACTATAATTAATTGATATTGATTATAGCAATGGCTATATCTCTCATAAAATTAAATTTGTAATAATCACAGGGAGGCACATATCAAATTAAGATTTTTTTCTTTTCTTTAATAGGTAACTATAATTGATTGATATTGATTATAGCAATGGAAATTTGTGCAATCACATGGAGGCACATACCAAATTAAGGTTTTTTTCTTTTCTTTAATAGGTAACTGTAATTAATTGATGTTGACTACAGTAATGGCTATATATCTCATAAAATTAAATTTTTAATAACATCAAATTAAAGTTTTTAATTTCAGCCTATAAAAAGCTTTTGTGTCCCAATTGAAAAGTATCAATCAAAAATCTCTCAATGACGACTACTCACTTAGGTCAATTTGTTTTCTTCTTCTTGGTTTTCCTTACCCTCTTGGTCAATCATGAAGGTAAGCATACTTGAGTTTTTATTTTTATCTTGTGCAGTTATCAACCAAGTTTTCTATAACTATCCGTATATTTATTTATCAATTCTTTAAAATGCACAAAATTCATTTCACACAAACCTTGTACGCATGCAAGAGCATTTTGACCAATTTTGTATACTTACTTTTTTATTTATTTATTATTTAATTTTCTTATTATGGGGTGTTTTGAGAAGATGGTTAAAAATTAATTTTTTGATTTTTTTTAATTTTTTATTTTTTATTTTTTATTTTTGTAAGAGAGATAATTTTTAATTTACTTATCAAAATAGGCCTATGTATGTTGAACTCATAATGGTGGTATCATCAAAGTCAAAGATGTGCACACCGAGGGTGCTACGATACAAACATGAGAGACCATATAAGAATGACCACGATACTTCTTAATTTTCGCTTATTAATCCTTTTTGCTGAAATTACATATACAAAAAATTAAAAATTAAAAACTCTAGCGAAAGGACGTTATGAACCTTACTAATGCACATCCACTGATGAGTACAAAGCAGAACAATAGGAGAGGAATTGATTCCTTGAATTTTTTAATTCAAAAGATTTTTGTTTCCAATTATTTATTTATTTATTTTTAATAAAAAGTTTAAGCTTTGCTTGAGTTTGAAAATGTATTTTAAGTTTGGTTTTACATATCTTTTTGAGCCGATTCAAATGAGTTTTAATTAAGTTAATCACAAGTTAAGTTCAAAAAATGTGTGTTAAAAATTTATAATATATACAATTAAGGAGGAAATATCATTTGTCCCCCAAATTTTCATGCGTTTTTCAATTTGACTCTCAGACTTTGTATAATATTAATTTGTCTCCTAAATTTTTGAAATTTTGATCAATTTAACCACTGTCTTCACATTCCATTTACAATCAAATAGAACTTGCTGACATGACACCAAATTTTATTTGGAATTTTATTTTATCCCCTTAATTATACCTTAAAATTAGCCCCCAAATATAAAAATGTTAAATTTAAATATTTAATAAATTATTTTTTATTTCAATAATGAAAAAATTAAATTTTAAATAATATATATTTTGGAAAAAAATAATTAAAAATATAAAATTGATCATTTAGAATTATTTTGAGACTGAAGAATGGGTACTTCAACAAACATGTCGTACCTATACCGGATACTTACCGACGTATAATATTTCTGCATACGTACCGGATACACAAAACACGTACTTATATTTTTTTTTTCTTAATTTTTGACGTACACAGACATACGTAGTATATACTTAAGCCATGCCGTACCTCAGTCGAAAGAATATTTTCTTCTATTATAGAGATAAAATTCTTTTTATTAGATTTCTTTTTCATTTTTAGTTTTATGCTTTGTATTATTTTAAAATTAAATTATGATTTGTAAGTTATTTAATATAATAACATTTAGGGGGATGCACCAATAAATCCCAAATTAATAACTTATGCACTGTTTAGTCCTAAAAATTTTCTTATAGACTGAAAGGTCCCATTACAATGTTAATAACATCATATACAATGTTAATAACATCAGAGTCATGTTACAACATTAGATTTCAAACATTTAATGTTCATCAAATTTCAATAATGTTTGAAAATATAGGATGAAAAACATCTAATGTTCATCAGATTTCAATAAATTTTGAAATTATAGAATGAAACATCAGATCATTTACATCATTTACATCATGCTGATGTAAAAATAGGACTAAATGGAGCATAAGAAAACTTTAAAGACTAAATGGTTCACGTTTCAAAAACTAGGACTTATGGGTAAATTTTCCTAACATTTATTTTTTATTTATCTTATACCTATATTTTTTAGCATTATTAGATTTTAACAAATTAAACTATTTAATCAACTTTTGTATTATTCCAAATTAAAAATAAATATTTTTTTACAAACATATCAAACCGTCCTCATACCTTACTTTTTTTGGATTTTATCGTATCGATATACCCGTATCGTATCAATACTCATACCCGTAGCTGTACTTCATAAGTCTCGAATTATCTTGAGTCAATTCTGGAGAAACTTATTGAGCCAAAAATTTATTAGATACTCTATGTGTGTGCTCGCGCAATTGTAACTAGTTTATTTTTCAAACTAATTTCAATTGAATTGATTGACTAATAATAATTTCAAAATTTAGCGGGAAAAAAATTTAAAATTCAATTATTATCTAAAGAATACTCAAATTTTTTACTTAAAATTTAATTTTTTCATTTTTGGAGATAAAAAATTATTAATTAAATATTAAATATATTTCTTTCAATATTTGGGGGGCTAATTAATTTTTAAAGTATAATTTGGGGGGTAAAACGAAGTTTGGTGCCACGTCAATAAATTCCGTTTAATTGTAGACGGAATGTGACACCATGAGCCAAATTGATCAAAATTTCAAAAGTTTAGGAGGGGCAAGTTGATCTTATACGAAGTCTGAGAATCAAATTGAAAAACATGTAAAAATTTAAGAAGCAAAATGATATTTCCTCCACAGCTAAGTCTGGCAGAGTGATTAAATTTAACAAAAAACTTAACGAATATAAAGACAAAAACAAACCAACAAAAGAAAAGATGCAATTAATGCATATGCGATGCTAAATCCTTATTATTAATATGCATGTTTTACAATGAATGCAGGAAATGAGAATGGTCGCAGCGAAGATGGAGATGGAAATGGAGAATTAGGCAAGAAACTAAACGTCCCCTTCTGTCCGGAAAGATCTTGTGATATAGGTCCATGTTGGTGTTGTTTAAAAGTACTTCCCACACATTGTAAGAGGACCTATGAACAATGTGTGCTCTTTTGCCCACATTAATTAATCCAGGTTCCTAATTATCTTAATTTTCATCCTAATAATAATAATAATATTAATAAATATTTATTTTTTTGTGTCCTTTCCTTTAAGGTTTCGTTTACCCTTTGTTGCATTTTTTATTAGTACATCAAGAACTACATTATTGTCTTCTACAATCCCAACCACCAAGTGTTGGTAAATGGTTACAAATCTTAAAAGAAATTTTTTCAAGAATCATCACCATGTTTATTTCTAATTTTTTGAAAATACTTTTTTAAAAATTCTATTTTCTTATTTTTCGTATTTTTTTATTTTTACTAAATTTGTTTAATATTTTAAGGAATTTTTTAATTTTTAGACACACCTAACATAAATACACTTAAAAATTATAATTTTTGTGAAAAAAATCTTTAAAAAATTACCAAAAATACAAAACAAAATGAAAATAGTATATTTTTCATATTTTTGTATATTTATTAATTTATATTTTACTTTTTAGATACATCTAAGTAAAGTGCATCTAAAAAAGTTTTTAAAAAAATGCTTAAAATTTTAAAAATATTCACTAAAACAAAAAAATACGAAAAAAAAAAAAACCCAGTTTTTAGAAAACTGAATTTAAAAAACCGAAACCAAACTTTTTTCTTTTTTTTTAACAAGCAAATTTAAATTTGTGTGCAAGAAAATGATTGATGATTAAAAGTTGTTAGTTAATTGCGGTTTATAACTGGTTCTAGCTAGCAAGTTACAAGAAAGCAAACATTTTAAGAAGGTTTTGCTAAAATAATCATTAAATGACCACAGTGCAGCTCAATAAATAAACAAATATAAATAAATTTGAGGCTTAAAAAGTACTCTGCGCAAAAATTACAATTCCTAAACAGTATTTTGATTAATATATATACATATATATTCAGTAAATTTGGCAACAACTCTCAATTAAGCATTATTAAAAAAAAGAAAAAAAAAGAAATCAATAATTGTCAATCAAATGGTCTAATACCGGTCAAAACAACAGCCATGGAAGATAGCCACATTTTTAAGAAGATAGATAGGCTAGCCGGAGGAAATGCCTGTTATGTATGCAAACTTCACTTTTTCAATTTTTTCATTATGTCTCTGTTTGTATTTACTTTTCTCTTTCCTTTTTTGTTCTTGTTTTGCTTGCTCTCTACTCTACGGTTCCTCCATCTTCTCTCATTTTTCTCCTCTCATCATCATTTGTTGAAAGAGTTGTTCTGCATTCCAAGTTTCATCAGCTGTCGATACGATGTATCCAACATCTGACAATGGCTCCTGGTCCCTATCAACATTGACCGTTATCAAGTTTTCCCACGACAGACGTTAAAATGAAATTTAAAAACACAAGATAATAATTACATGGACATATATATTTTTCACAATTGTTTTTATTTTTTATATGCTGTGATGCTTTTGGGCCAAACCCTCCATTGAAAGGGGAAAAATTGTTTGTAAGTCGCAGTGTTTATTTAACACAGCACATACAATAAAATTCATATGAAAGTTAAGGTTTTTGTTCTCCATCCTAAAAAGACACTAGTCTATTGTAATTTCTCCAGTTTTGTTTATGGATTTTGTAACTTTTTTTGTTGTTATTCTTTGACTATTGAAGGAAGAGGAGGATTGCAGCAATCTGTAAACCAATAGTAATGCCTTTGGCTAGAAAAAGCAAAAAAATAAAAAATAAAAAATTGATTAAAAAAAAAAAAGAAAGTGACTCAAGATAACCCTCATTTATGTAGATACACACACCATTTGAAAAAGTAAATTCTTTAAGTCTTAATTATACACACTTCATCGATATAACTACACAGTGACAATGAATTTTTAAGGGCACAATGTGTTTAAACTTTGCCATTAGTGCAATTGGTTAATTTCTTATGAATTTTGCATGCTATAATCCAATATTTCTAATAGAAAAATGTCATACATAAATGGATTTTTTTCTTCTTTTTTTTTATTTTAATTTTACTAGGGACAAAATTAATGGATTCTATGTTTTATTAACTTTGTGTCTCTACTTGTAAGAAATTTTGTAAAAATTAGGGAAAAATACAATTTAGTGTAAGTTTAGAAAGAAAAGGAAAAAAAAAAACCGCACACACACATAAGTGGTAAACTTTATAAATATTAATAATTAAAAATCTAAACTTTTTCATGTATTTATATATATTTTTCAAAAACTCACTGAATGGTAATTCTCCTAAAATTATTTATCTATAATATTATTCTTTTAATATTTTTCTATTTTGGGGTGTCCTAAATAAGTGCACTTTTTGTCTTTTTGGACTAAAAAGTTGAGAGAAAAATATGGATGTTTGGGTTAACTTTTTGACTTTTCATGAAAAAATGTGTAATAAAAATTGTAAAAATTGATTTGTAGAGAAAATTAGGATTGGGAGTTGTGCAGCCGTAATTGTTGACTTTTGGTGAATAATGTTAACTTTTTAACTTTTTGAGTAACTTTTTGACTTTTTGGCTTTTTTTAAATACCCTAAACTTGGCCTTAATACTCTTTTATTAATGTGTGTTGTTGTTTCCACTTCCTATAATGGGTGTAATCGGTTCAATTTTGTTGATTTTTGTGTTATTGATGGACCACAGGGAAGTAGTCGATTTTGATAATTAAAATAACCGTTCTATGTTGTTTTGAGTCGATTTGATGCAATCAGATTGGGATTAAAATAAAACAAAATAAAAAAATTTAACCATTATAGTTAACTTGGGGTTCTGATAAACCAACAATGATCGCCAACACCCCAGCACTCAAAAAAAATTAGCAGCAACTTTTTGTAGAAAACCAACAATAAATAACAATAATCAAAACATTCACTAATTGGCAAAAATTAGGTAAGTTGTGTATTGGAAATTAAATGTATGAAAATTCCAATTGTTGGTGATAATTTAAGGAACGATTTGTATTTTGTGCCTAACTGGACATTAATTACAGTAATTTCTTGGATTCTAAAAATGCTAAACTCTTCAAATAAATTACATTTAATATTATACCAAATATTCACATGGCACTCATGTAGGTCCCATGTGGTGTAGGTCAACACCCATATAAATATTGTGTGGAATATTTGGTAACTTATTTTGTAAATTTAAAATTGTTGTTATCTTTTCTTATAGAAAAATGCTCATAAGTTAAATGAAATTAATTATAAAATTAAATTATAATTGTCACACAATGCCACATAAAATAAGATCTTTAACTTTTGCCGATAAAAAGCCTTATGTCCCAACTAAAAATATCATTCAAAATTCAATCGATGGTAAAATGAACGCATTAAACAGTGTTTATGAGAAAATCTAAAATCAGATCTTAAAGTTTTGGATGCGAGGAAGAAAGTTTGAGCGCAAGCTAAATATCAAATCTTGTGGCGGTGTGGTGGTGGTGGCACCGAAAAGGGTTGGAAGGACAAACTTCTAATATTTTTAAGCAAAAAGACGAAGAAAAGGAGAAAAAGGAGTGGAAGGAGGAGGGAGAAGGCCAGTGGCCAGAACCCCTTCCCACCACGCCGACACACCCAGTAGAAGGCTTAGAGAGGGAAACTTAGAGAAAGATGCTCCATTTAGAAGGATTCTAAATTACAAAATGTTACTTTAGTACATCGACAACTTCATTATCATCATCTACTTAGTGATTCAAGGTTTCAATTAAGTGAAAGGGGAAGGAAAAAAAAAAACATAAAAATTATAGTCTAAGAAAATCTCACTATTTTTAGTCAAAGAAATTAGTTTAATCAAATTAGTAATAATTTAAAATTATAACCAAACATAATTAATCAACATTGTTAAACAAGAAAGTTATGCAAGAGAGGGGTGAATTGGGTTAATTAAAAAATTTAGCCAGAAAAAGATTTCAAAATACTAAGTGATTAAATGCAGCAGACAATCAATAAATGCACAGAAAATAAAAGGAAATGAAAGAAGAGCTTAACACACGGATATATAGTGGTTCGGCTCATCGGCCTACGTCCACTCCTCAAGAGACCTCCTCGAGAATTTCTTCACTAAGAATTAATGCACCACCAGGCTTCACTTAGCTTATGGATTTTTACAAAGGACTTACTTTAGTCTATTGAGGACCTCTCAACTAAATGCCCCACTTTACAAGTGTTTCACTCAGAAAATAAAGAACAAGAGAAAGAGGTTCAACTGTCCTCTTTTACAAATATTCTCTCTTAAAAGATGGATATGAAAGTGTAAGCTCACAGGTAATTTAAGACTCACTCGGATGTGAAAATGGAAGTACAATGGAGTATATTAAAAGCACTTGATTTCTCTTTAATGCTCTGGGTTTCTTTGTATTGAAGAAGTGTAGATCGAATAAGAAGAGCTTCATTTTTATAGCATTAATGGCTTCTTACTGTTGCAGAGAAGAGATTTGAATCTCCTTGCCGTTGGAGCAAATCAAGGAGGAAATCTTCCAGCTGTGTTTGATTAGAGTATAGTGAAGGCAGACTGTATACAGGTCTTGGGAAGAGAATGATCATTAAATGCACAAGATTTTCATTTAATGCTCTCTTTCATAGGTCAACTTCTTGGAAAGGATATGGTGCTAAAAGATCTTCTCAAAGGTCAGAAAAGATGACATATTCTGCACATAACTCTGAAAGAGTGGCTGAGAAAAGGGTTGTGTCAGTCCAAATCTAATTTGGCAGGTGGAATTTTTTAAACCCAAATTTACAAGTGTTGACCCCTGCAGATTGGGTGTCGACCCTTCGTTTTCTTCTCTTCTCTGAGTTGAGTTCCAAGTGTTCCTAGTGTCGACCCTTATCATTAGGGCTGGGCAACAAACCCACCCGCCCGCAAAAACCGCCCGACCCTACCCTACCCGCAGCGCTTTGGGCGGTTTCGATGTAGGTAGGCGAGCGGGTGCGGGTCGAACGCGACCCGCCCGCAACCCGCATCTTTTTTTTTTTTTAAAGAAAAAATAACTAGTTATTATTTTTTTTTTTTGCATTTTGGATGGATGGAGATAACTAGTTATTATTTTTATTTTTACATTTTGGATGAAAGTAAAATTTATTATATGGACACTTATATACATTATCATGATCTAATGATATTTAAATTAGTGTTACTAGTTTGACTTTTATTTATATATAAAAAAAAAAATCATTATATTCCATTAGTCTAGTAGACACAGTTAAATATGATATTTTGAATTGTCATTCTATTATCACATTATTGCATATTAAAAACTAAACAGTGAAGATTAATCCACTATTAAAATTAGTGTTACTAGTTTGACTTTTAAGGGTTTGTTTTTGCAAGCTAAGGAGGAAGATTAATCCACTATCCTCAAGCATGGTTCCATATCATCTTATCTAACATGTGGACTATTTATTATGATCATGAATTGTATATCTTGTAATTTAATTTATAACTCTTCTAAAAAAAAAAAAAAAAGTGTTTAGAAAGTAACAAAAAATGTCAAATTTGCTTAAGTTAAGTTAAAAAAAAAAAAAACTAAACCGCAAACCGAACCGCACCCGCCCGCACAAACTGCGAACCGCATCGCGGGCGGTTGCGGGCCCATTTTTTCCCAACAGCATAAGTGCGGGTCGGGTCGGCTTTGACCCGCACCCGGCCAAAACCGACCCGCGAGCAGCCCTACTTATCATTCTTGGTGTTGACCCTTACTGCTAGATTGCATTCTGAAATTTAGTGTTGACCCTTGCTGCTGAATTGCATTTTGAAATTTAGTGTCAACCCTTGCTGTCCTTGATGTCGACCCTTGCTTCTGGGTTGCACATTGAAATTTAGTGTCAACTCGTGTTGTCCTTGGTGTCGACCTTTGCTTCTGGGTTGCACACTGAAATTTAGTGTTGACCCTTACTGTCTTGGTGTCGACCCTTGCTTTTGGAACACTTAGACATTTTGAGCTTCACTCTGGTGT
Organism: Camellia japonica; assembly: GCA_030407325.1. Classification (NCBI taxonomy): domain Eukaryota; kingdom Viridiplantae; phylum Streptophyta; class Magnoliopsida; order Ericales; family Theaceae; genus Camellia; species Camellia japonica. The sequence goes on along the minus strand of JAPPVO010000032.1, from coordinate 2,006,066 downwards.
CGACCCTTGCTATTTTGGTGTCGACCCTTAGACCTGTTTCAAGCATAAATAGAATTTTGCAAACAAGTGCTAATCTCACGTTTTAAGGGGTTACAAATCATTGAAAAACAACACTCTAGAAGCATATATCTTCTAGAACCATTGAAGCACAATTTTTATAATATTATTTTGGAAACTTTGAATAACAAAATGAGTTAAAATATTTATCAATAATCAAAATCAATAAGAATTTAAATTTGAATAACCTTGGGACTAACAATCTCCCCCTTTTTGATGATGACAAATATTTAAAGTTTTCAAAGTATGCATTTCAAAGTGAAGGCATTAAGAAGTGTTTAGGAGTTTTGTAAATAAAGGATTTGAAAGAAGAGATCGAAAACCCCCCCTATAAAAAGGGCTTTAAGGCCATAACAAGGATGACTCAAAATATAATGAGAAATAAGTATGTCAAGGAGATTTTCAATAGACACATCTATAGAGTAAGCTCCCCCTGTCAATATGCACTGAACCATTCATTAGTAAAGCTAAATTCTTCAATTTATTTACATTGAGTGAAATCACAAGCATTGAATGAAATCACAAAACAAATAATGCTCCAAGTAAGTATGAGAAACATTCACGACACATCACAAGCATTCATAACCAATTGCAAATAGCGGCATGTTTTCATACCAAAAGAGATTAGCACAAAATGCCTATTGTCACGACCAGAACCCGCCCCCGTGGGTTAAGGACGTAACCGGCCAGTAATCATGAGATTACCTACGGCCTTAAACCAAACCAAACGTATTTTAACAAAGTTAACAAGGGCCAAACGGAAGCAATTTAAAACTTTGTCCATAGAGTTGTGCTTATATGCACGTCATAACATTCCAGACACAAATATGTTAACAACTCACATCAGAAAATGCAGTAACAAAAGGTTCTGTACAGACAAGATCATTAGTCTAAGTCACCCCGTCAAAACTGTACACAACAGATACAGAGTCCTCGCCAACATGACAAAATATAAATACCAAACAAAAGGGCGAAGACGAGTCTCGTGCGTAAGACGAAAGGGCTGACTCTCAAAAACTTGGTTGTTCCACACTGGCTTCACTGGGGCTGGGTCTGGACCTCTCTTAGCTCACCTACAAATACATAAATGAGCATGAACGAAAGCCCAGTGAATAATATCAAATAAGAAGATACAACAATATGTAGAACAACATATTCCGAACGGCCTTGGGCCCAATTCATATTTCTATTTAACATATATATACAATTTAAGTCAAATGACTGTGGTCCCAAACATACTGGTCTTTGGCCCATTTATCTTTCCATAACAAACTGGCCCTTGGCCCATTCAGACTTTCGTTCATGTCAAAACGGCCTCTGGCCCATTCATTCATGTCAAAACGGCCTCTAGCCCATTCATTCTATTATTCAGATCGACTGTTATTCGTGTCAAACTATTACTTATATCAAACTATCATTCGTGTTAAACTATTATTTATGTCAAACTATCATTCGTGTCAAACTGTTATTTATGTCAAACTATCATTCGCGTCAAACTATTATTTATGTCAAACTATCATTCGTGTCAAACTGGCCTTTGGCCCACTCAAGTGACAAACTGGCCTTTGGCCCATCTAAATAACAACCTGGCCTTTGGCCCATTTAGACTTTCATTCATGACAGAACGGCCTCTGGCCCATTCATTCATATCAAAACGGCCTTTGGCCCATTCATTTGTGTCAAAACGGCCTTCGGCCCACTCATTCATGTCTAAACGACCTTCGGTCCATTTATTCATGTCAAAACGACCTTCGGTCCATTCATTTACGTCAAAACGACCTTCGGTCCCTTCATTTATGTCAAAACGACCTTCGGTCCATTCATTTATGCCAAAACGACCTTCGGTCCATTCATTTATGCCAAAACGACCTTCGGTCCATTCATTTATGTCAAAATGACCTTCGGTCCATTCATTTATATCAAACTGGCTCATAGGCCTTTCATATCAAACTGTGTCCACCATTCAAATTAATGAACTTTACAAAACTTACATAGAAGTAGCCATTGGACAATAACATATGTCAGATATTACTCACAGTGATTGGTTGGTTGAATTGCCCTGGAGCTTGACCCTACATATCACATAACACATATGGGTCACAATAATTCAATCCATTCTTTAATTCACATATTCCTCTTTAGGCTTCATTCTTATCTCTTTAACTCAATTACAATGCTCAATATATGCCTAAGAGTGCTTAGAAGTGAAAGGGAACGGAAAAACAGAACACAGAATGCATTTTCAAAATTTCAGAAAACAGGGTCCCCGCTCGAGCGTGAAATACCCCGCTCGAGCGGACCCTTAAGGCCTGCAAAAGTACTGGTTGCATGAAAAATACGCTCGAGCGTTAAATAGAGCGCTTGAGCGGAAGGCCTGTCTACAAAGCTCCCCCGCTCGAGCGTGAAATACCCCGCTCGAGCGGACACCAAGTCTGCAAAAAGTACTGGGAGCACGTATTTCCCGCTCGAGCGGACATCAAAATTCTGGGTTTCCCAGATTGTGTTCTCGAACTCCAATTCGACCTTCAAGCCAACATTTGTTGCATGCAATGGCTCAAATCTCAAATATAATTATACTAACATGGTATAAACCCCAAATTACAACCCAATGAAGCTTAATTTCATAAATAAATCACATGCATGCCCCAATCTCCCATCAAACTCACTCTAACATAACAAATTCATGCATTCAAGCTCATATCCTCATGAATTGTACATGCATGTGCTATATAACCCTTACTCTCAATTTAGATGATGGAAAGGTAACCAAAACATGAGCTTCAACTACAAATTTACATGGGTCATGCCCTTTGAGCTCAAGCATGCAATATTCAAAGCAATTACACACATGCATGCACATATGGGTCTTCATTACAACAAATTCAACTCAATCTCTTTATGATCAAACTAATCCATGTTCTTGACCCTCTTTCAAACTCAAATTCACAAGATGATAACTAAAAATACATGGATTACTCACCAAGGAGCTTAATCTTCCAAACTCTAGTCAATTCTTAGACTTAATCTTCAAGATTTCCAAGCCTTGAGCCAAACTACACAATTCTCTCTCTCTCTCTAAGGCCGACCCTCTCTTTCTTTCTTGAGTTAACATCAGCCAAAATGATATATGGAAGAGGACTTGATTATAATAAGGCCCCTTTTTAGCTCCACTCAACACATTATTTCATTATAAACAATTGGGCACTTAATTCATTAATTTAATCAATCTAATTTGATCTGAATCAATTTCCAATTAAATTTCACCATAGGTTCTAAAAATTATGCCAACCACAATGGCGTAATCAATTTCGGGTTCTGTGGCCGATAGGGCCTTCAATTTAATTTCCGAAGCGGGAGAATCAAACTGATATTCCTACGGTGAACAGATAGAAATTCAAAACCACATATTTTCACATAATGACACATGAAATCATATCAATCACATAATTATACTCATATTAAGGACCAATTGACATATTACGGAACAGGGGTATCACACCTATGTTCCCAAAAATATCCATATACATCATCAATTTCTTCAACTTGTGTTACCCAAATTTTGTATCCAAAAATATCTAGGCATCCATATATATCTATTGGCCCCGTTTGGTAAAGCTGTAGGAAAGTGATTATGTGATAACTCTGTTCCATATTATGCTAATTAGTCCTTATTATGAATATGATTATGTGTTTGATATGATTTTGTGTGCCATTTATGTGAATATATGTGGTTTTGAATTTCTATCTGTTCACCGTAGGAAAATCTGTTTAACTTTCTGTTTTGAAAATTAAATTGAAGGCCTTATCGGCCATAGAAACCGAAATTGACTACGCCATTGTGAACAGCGTAATTTTTAGAGTCTACGGTGAAGTTTAATTGAAAATTGATTTGGATCGAATTAATTAGATTAAATTAATGGCTTAGTGCTCAAATATGTAATGTTGGTGATTGTGATTAATGGAACTTATATATAATGGGCCACTTTCACTCAATTCCTCTCTTTTCTTATATTTGGCTGATATTAACTCTAAGAGAGAGAGAGGGTCGACTAGAGAGGGTGAAAGAAGGAGAATTGTGTGTTTGGCTCAAGTTTGAGAAATTTGAAGGTTGGACTCAAGATTCAACTAGAATTGTGAAGATTAAAGCCTCTAGATAAGTAAATGCATGAATTTTGAATTGTAATTTTGTGAATTCAAGGTTGAATAATGATCAAGAACATGAATTAAATTGATTATGATGAAATTGAGTTGGCTTTGTTGGATTGGAAGTCAATATGCACATGCATGTGAGAAATTGCTTTGAATTTGCATGTTTGAGCACAAAATGTGTAATCCATAAGAGATTTTAGTAAAAGCTCATATTTTGACCACCTCTTCATCATCTAAGTTGAAATGGGAGTTATATTCCACATGCATGTACAATTTATGAGAAAATGAGCTTGAAATACATGGAATTGTTATCATGAAAGCAAGTTTGGTGTAATTTGGAACATGCATGTAAGTAATTCATGAAATTGAGCTTCATAATGTGTTGAATTTGGTGTTGGGTCATGTTGGTACATGTTTATGTGAAGTTTGAGCCATAATATACAAGATATGTTGATTTGAATGTTGAATTTGAGCTCAAGAACAGTTCTGGAAAATCCAGAAATTTTGATGTCCGCTCGAGCGGGGAAACCGCCGCTCGAGCGTAAAATATGAGCTCCCAGCATATTTTGCAGACATGATGTCCGCTCGAGCGGGGAAGTTCACGCTCAAGCGGGGAGCTATGTAGACTGAGCTTCAGCTCGAGCGCCCGACTTCACGCTCGAGCGTAAATTTGATGTAACCAGTACTTTTGCAGACCTTATGGGTCCGCTCGAGCGAGGAAGTCCACGCTCGAGCGGGGGACCCCTATTTCTGAAATTTTGTAAATGCGTTCTGTGTTTCGTTTTCCGTTCTCTTTCACTTCTAAGCACTCTTAGGCATACATTGGGCATTGTAAATGAGTTAAAATGATAAGAAAGAAGCCTAAAGAGGAATATGTAAATTAAGAACGGATTAAACTGTTTGTGACCCATTGTGTTTATGGAATGTGTAAGGTCGAGCTCCAAGGCAAATCATCCAGCCGATCACTATGAGTAATATCTTAACAGAGATATTTGAAATATGCCATTTGTCCAATTGCTCACCTTTCTATAAGTCTGTTGAATTGAATTGTGGACAAATGTTTGATACGAATGAATGAATGGGCCAAAGGCCAGTTTGACATGAATGAATGAATGGGCCAAAGGTCAGTCTGATACGAATGAATGAATGGGCCAAAGGCCAGTCCGATACGAAAGTCTGAATGGGCCAAAGGCCAGTTTGACATGATTGAAAGCATGAGGGGGCCAAAGGCTAGTTTGACCTGAATAGGTTGGGCCCGAGGCCGTTCGGTGTGTTTGGAACCGCAACCACTTGATCTATATATACATACTAGATAGCAACATGAATTGGGCCCAAGGCCGTCTGATGCACATTGTTCCAATGTATCTACTTTATTTGATATTATTCACTGGGTTTTCGCTCACGCTCATTCATGTGTTTGTAGGTGAGCCAAGAGAGGTCCAAACCTAGCCTCAGTGAAGTTTGAGAGGAACAACCAAGTTTTGAAGAGTCAGCCCTTACGTCTCACGCACGAGACTCGTCTTCGCCCTTTTGTTATCCTGCTTTATTTTGTCTTGTTAGTGAGGACTTTGGTTTATGTATGTATATAGTATGATTGGCTGACCTAGACTTGAATGATCCTGTATGTACAGAGCTTTGTGTTAGTACATATTTTTGATATGAGTTATTAACATGTATATGTATGGATTGTTATGACGTACCATGTAAGCACAGCTCTATGGACAAAGTTTTAAATATTGTTTCCGTTTGGCCCCTTTACTCTAATGAGTTACGTCTGGTTTGGTCTGAGGCCGTAGGTAATCTCAGGATTACTGGCCGGTTATGTCCTTAACCCATGGGGGCGGGTTCGGGTCATGACAGATTATAGATTATAGCTTAATAGATTATAGCTTATAGCTGTAAGCATAAGCTAGTAACTTGTTTGATGTAACTGTGGGATTATAGATTTAAGCAGCAGAGTAATGTTTGGTAAATAAGCTGTAAAATAGTTTTTTGCTGTATAATTGTCATTTTTGTCCTTATGAATAGAAAAATTGTAATTTTGTCATTTTCTTCTCTTTAAATTTTGAAAAAGTTCATTTATTAATGGAAGTTGATTAATTATTACCTAATTTGGTACATTTTTACATTACCTCAAAAAAAAAATTTATTTTTTTATTTTTTTTTAATATATTGAGTTGATAAGGGAACAAAAAAATATCATTGCAATAAAAATACAATAAATTACTATTAAGGAAATAAAAATAAAACTTCCTAAATATTTAAAGATCTCCTAATTTCGTCTGCAAAATTGACATATAAATATTATGTCTCCTCACTTCCATCTCATTGTCATCACAGTCAACATCATTTCCATGGCGTGCTTGTTGAAACGAAGATCCTTCCTCTTCATAAGGCACATAATCCGTGAATCTATCATAAGAGTTAAATGCAATATCGCGGAACTCACTTTGTCGAATGAAATTATGAATTGCCATTTTTGCACAAACAAGTTTGACTTGGGTCGGCCACTTGTAGTTTGGTGGGATATCTTTTATCATCGGCCATCTTGCTTTCCAAACCCCAAACGTTCTTTCTATTACACTTCTAAGTGATGAATGTGCTTGGTTGAATTTTTCTTATGCATTTTGAGGGGGTTGACTATGTTCAAATTGAGCTAGATGGTATCTCTCTCCCTTGTAAGGTGCAAGATATCCTTTCGTGTTTGGATACCCAAAATCCACCAAGTAAAACTCATCTATTTAAAAAAAAAAATTTGAAATTAAAGTAAGCAATTATAAATATAAAAATAAATATGGAGATGTGAGTGTGGTGCATCTACTATAGCAATCAAATATAAAACAATAACCTCCTTATGGTTTTGGAAAATTATAACTAGGATTCCTAATTGTATCCAAGAAGATCCGAGTATCATGTGCACTTCCTTCCCATCCTGGTAAACAAAATGTGAAACACATATCAAAGTCACATACGGCCATCATGTTCTGAGTTGCATACCCCTTTCTACTTATTAAACGAGGTTGCTTATCTAAAGATATATATACTTTGATATGTGTTCCATCAATTGCTCTAATACAATCCTATTACAAAATAGTTCATAAAATTATTTTTAGTCAAATATTATTAGAAATATCCTACCAACATTATTATATGTAACACCCAAGTTCCACTTGTAATAATTTTTTTACCTTGAAATGAGGATAATATTTGCTCTTGCTTCGAATATATGGATGCACATCATTTCTCGGTTAAGGCCTTACCCAATCAATAGACATCATTGTAATAGCTTTTAACACCTTCTTGAAGTATTTTGAAATAGTCTTGCCAGAATGTTGAAATCTTTCTTGGACATTTCTGTTTCGAATATCACCGCCAACAATATACAAAAATATTGCAACCTACTCCTGAACCGAGACTTTTCGTCCAGTTTCAAGGCCATACTTTGTCTGTAACAAATCACACAATTGATCAAATATCTCTCTTTCCATTCAAAAATTTTCAAATATTCTTGTCCGATTCCCTTCTTGTAATTCTACCATCCACTTCCCCCCTGTTAAACTAGATGTCCTACGTGGTTCTTTTATCAAATAATTTATCGCATATGTCACTGCAACTGTTGCCGCCATAGCTAAGAGCATATTATTATTATATTGTTGGGTTTGCAATGTGCTGCCTTCATCTTCAGTATCTTCATCATGGTGATCATCATTCCATTCATCATCACTGTTACTCATCTCCAAAATACCTACCCATTTAAAGGCTTAGTTACTATTACAAGAATGACCTTACCTTCTTGTAATTAGATTTTAGTCCAAATTTAGCATATAAATCATAATGACTTCAAGCAAAATTAAGAAACATCAAATTTTTAAAGAATAAATTAAACTTTTAATCTTATAGTTTAACTAAAATTTCATTTTCAATTTTGATAATTTAGTCCATACAATTTTACTCCAGTTTTAATTAGGTTATTTCGTTCAATTTGGCTCAAAATGTATAATAATGCACTAATGAAAATCTCACGTCACTTTGACAAATATCTTCACGCATACATAAGACGAAAACAAAAACGAAAACAGAACAAGCTATTGAAGTTCAGAGATCCATAAATTACACAATAGTAGGAACAAAATAACAGAATGGTTTGGACTTTGGATTGACTCTTAACTCTCAAAGAAACTACAATAATGTTCGTCCACCATCTATGGATCAATTTCCCTTTCACGTTATTTTCATCAAATTATTATAAAGAATATATACAACTAAGAGAAGGTCAACCAACCAAAATTTCCACCCAACTTCACATGGTATTTTTATCAAATAATATAATTTTTTTTAATATCAAATTTTGAAATGAAAGAAGACCAAACCCAAATTTTTTATTTGCATTCCCTTTACACAACATGCAAGAATCTTTTTCCACATATCCTTCCATATGAACTCAAAAAAATTCATTAATTAATAAAATGAGGAAACAAAACTCTCCCCATAACAGAAGAAGAATTAAACTTCCAAAAACAAAAATGTATAAAAACAAAACAGGTATAAGATCAAAAGGCAGAATAAAAATTTGCAAACTAAATAGTTGACTTGTCAGCATTTTTGCAAGATATATAAATTAGAACCAACAACAACATGCAAATTTAACTTCCTAAAATTTTAGCTTCAATGAACACAGCAATACAGCAGTAACAGATTGAAATTCAAACCAGAAACAGCTCCAAATTCAACACAACAACAGCAACAGATGGAAATTTAGCACAAAAAATAATTATAGCACAACAAGCATAAGGCAATTCAACCTTTCTCATAATAACACCAGCTGGAAAACATCTACATATATATATATATATATAAAAGTTGTCACCATTCATATTCAAAATTGAAATCAAGTATTCAACCATTCAACTAACATTCAACCAGATAACCATTCACCTACCATTCAACTGAGGAAATGCCACCTACCCAAATATTAATAATAAAAGTCCAATATAGTCAATTAATCAAAGTCCAACAAAATATTAAAAAAGTCCAACATAGTCAATATTAATCAAAGTCCAACAGAATATTAATAAAAGAAAAAAAATAATGAGTCAAACACAACAGTCCATAATTAATAATAAAAGTCTTAGTAAAGGTCTTAAACATGAAATAATTACAAGATTCAAAAACATCCAACTTCATAAACAATTAGCCGCGATAACCTGTGGTGGTCTTCTCCATCTCAATCTCCAACTTTAAAAACCTCAACCGAACGTCATCCGTCGAAAGAGTCATGAAGCACTCACGACGCTTGTCTCGTAAGAACAATCTGGCAGCCCATACATACAGCTCATCATCCGGGGACACACCAGGGATGCTTTCCAACTTCGCCAAACATTCTGCAATTGAAGGATATCTTGATGAGGTCTGTGTTAAAGTTGTTAAAGATGACTCAATCACATTGACTATACGATCAAGTGTCTTGTTAAGTAGAGCTGCACCAGTAAATTTCTTCTTTGTCTTGCTCTTGGTTGATGAACTATCAGTGTTTGATGGACATTTTTTGTTTAACTCAGAAGGATGAACTACCTCCAAATCAGCATCATCATAAAATTCAGCATCATGTAGGGTCTGAAATTCCTCTAGAGTCTCATCAATGTGAGGCATAACCCCTGAGCTAGGAGTGTATGCCCATTCTCCTATAGCAATTGCATCTGAGAATAGTATGTCTAAGTCTTCAGAAAATTACAACGGCATACGTCGAAATTTAGCAACATCAGGATACCTCTGCAACAATTACAAAGAAAAATTTAACAATTTCAAGTAACAAAATTTGGTCTGTTTAAACAAAAAAATAAATACAATATGTTCATGTTCAACAATTCACTTACCTCCAATTCTTGGTCCACCACTCATCAAATGCAGATATAGCTCCAGTCAATGTATCACGGCCTAAGCTTGTCTCACCCCTTAACAGATTATTCCACAAAAGTCAATCTTTTTTCAACACATTCCAATGGTTTTTTATTTGTATTCGTTGGTATGCTTTTCCAGTCATACTTTTAAACTTAATTATTACATTTTCCCACCCGACCCTATCTAAGTGTGTACCAAGTCTGTGTCCAACCTTCACTTGCTCAACTTCTAAGTTATTTAAGTTGTGTATCTGCTTTTATATCATTTATGATTCATTTAGTGTAGCTGCATTTCAAGCACCTGCTATATAGGTTGTCATCTTCAGAAATGCTTGTGTTTTTCGCCTATAAACTATGATAGAGAAATTTCATGGCTTCGAGGAAAAAAATGAAATGAAAATTTTGGAGTTCTAACAAGTTGTAAACACTAAGAATAAAGTAGAAGGGTGTTTTGCAATAAAGAATGCATGATATGCTAATAGTTGGACAAAGGATAAGATACTGCGAGGAGAAGAGGATAATAGTTTAATACTAGTGATCTTTTAGTTCAAAGGTGGAAGCAATAAACATTAGATATGATAATATTTGAGAAAGTTTATGAGAAGTAGAAAATATAATATAGGCAATGAATTGAGGTATAATTTTCATAACAAAAAACTAAAAAATTGTAGTGAGGTTAACTTAAAAGAAGCCTTGTCATGATGAGTTTGTGCTTTAACTGGCAGTGTTTGGAAACATAGGGGAGGTACATCAAGTGCATAGATCTTGAGAATGGTAATTGGTAATATGTGATCTTAGAGTTTGCTGCACGGTTTGGCTTCCTTATAATTAATGTGCACTTTAAAGAGGCATGGTTGAATAAAATATATATATTTTTCCTTATCATCTCAAAAGAGTATGATATATCCAGTTTCAAATGCATAGTGATGGAATCATGAATTTTGGAAGTTTGTCTGGGCAAGAAAAGAGAACATTTAAAACCTATGTGACAAGGATAACAATTTATTGAGATGTTGATATGTAAAGGCTAAAAGGGGCTTTTAGAAAGCAAAAAATGATACCAAGAGATAGAAACAAAGATATTATACTAACTGGCACTTGAGTAATTGTATTGAAAGACTACAAGCACTCAGAGACAAAGAAAGTTGAAATCTGTAGTGGGGAAATAGTAGCAACTCATATTCCAAAAGATGAGATTATCCTATGTGATTGGGCCCTAATCTTATAGTCAGTTTTTGGTTGAAAATATTTTGCTTATAAAAAATAAAAACACCTCAGAAAATGATAAATCAGTAAGCACAATAGTAAACAACACCTATAAGGATGTAAACAATGAAGAACATGGGTAAAGGCCACAAAGAAGAGATCTCCAAGGCTAAATAGATACCAATACATACCAGCAAAGATATTATTGTACTAATTGGCACATAAGGCTGAGTAATTGTATTGAAAGACTACAAGCACTCAGACACAAGAAAGTTGAAATTTGTAGTGGGAAACAGATGTCCTCAATTTGTTGTGATTGTAATGCAAATAGAAATGTGAAGGGGAGGACTGGATAGGATGCAAATTAAATGCTACTGTAGAACAAATGTGGATCTTCAACATAGAATAGTGAACTGCATACAACAAATAAGATTAAATGGTGTTACCACATGATATTTGAGCAACTGTTGTGCTATTCTTCGTGTCAAAATGTAATATTTATATTGGTAAAACTGGATAAACATAAAACATTATAATCCAAACTATAAGAGTACCAAAACACTATTAGGATTTAGTCTGTTAACCTGTTTCTTTGATGAAAAAGGTTTTCATTAGTATATTTTCAATATTCCTTCTAACATAGAAATTCCGAAAAGAAATTGCACAACTGTATAGAAATGGACCAACATTTGTAGCTAGATTTTCAAATATCATCCATTCAAACATATCAAAATATTTAATTAAAAAAAGATACCCATCAGTATGGCCAAATTGTGGGTTTATTCTTTACGAACTCCAGGAAATGAAATTCAAACAAATTGGCCAGTATCAACATGTTCATTCACTAAATTCTCTTCAAAGCACAAAAAGAATATCTACAATTAGGAAAGTAATAAAATGAAAGCAATTAACAAACAAAATTTAATTTTGAAGTTAGATGCTCTCATCATCTCAACATGAAAATTCCCTAATTTCTTTTCAAAATTCCAAAGATTGATAATTAAAAAAAATCAACAACCAAAACTCACACAAAACAATTATCTCATTATTTAATCAGGAACATTTTTCACCACCTAAAAATGATATTTCACTTCTTCCACAACCAAAAAATAAAAGGCCGAGCTCATTCATGAAAGCCAACAAAAGCAAATCCTTAACATGGGTTTGCTATTCACCTCAACTAATAACAGATCGCAGTCAAAAGGGGGTTTTCAAGCCTAATCACAGAGTGAAGAAGAGAGAGAAGACACCATTTCACATAACCAAAAACAAAACCGTAATCGAGTCCATACATGTATCACAGTCATGAAATCTTACCTTTTCGGTGTAGATGAACGAAAAACAGGGGGACGACTGTTCTTGAGAGGTAGACGACCGTTCTACAAGCTCGATCTACTATGATCAGACAGGTCGACGACTGTTTTTGTGGGTGTTGGTAGAGCTTCTTCTTGGTCGCCAGAGGAAAAGAGAATAGGAGAGAAGAGTGTAAGCGGCGAGAGTTAGGGCAAAATGTGTTAATCAAACGGGTATATTAGTGGCATTTTCGTGAATAATGGAGATTGGGAGGGGCATCTAAGTTATTTCACCCCCACACAGCAGCTGTGCGCTTAAGCTAAAATAATAAGCATCCCCTGACCAACTTTTCAAATGAGTTGAAAATTAGCTTCATTTAAGCTATAAGTTAGTCAAATTAAGTTGAACCAAATACAAGTTTTTAGCTTAAATTAAGTTAAAAGCTGAAATAAACTACTTATAAGTTCTACCAAACACCACCATTGTTTTTAACAATTAAATCCAAAGAATTAATAACAACTAACATCCACAGACTACAGTTAGAAGGCATCCATATATATCTATTGTTTTTAACAGTTAAATCCAACAACTTAATAACAACTAACATCCACAGACTGCAGTTAGAATAACTACAACATCTACAACTTCTCCCCCTTTGTCATTATCAAAAAGTGGGGACAGAGCATCAGCGAAACGGAAGAGGAGATCGAGGCCAATGTAGTGCAGCTTCGCGCCAACCTTGGGCAAACCACAACATGAACTTTCGGATTTGTTCACCCAAATCATCGTCTCAGCGCTGTTAGAAGATTTGTCGAAATTCTTCGTTGAAGTTCATGATCCCATAGACTGCAACTACCATACTTTCTACACTTTCTTTAGCAGCTGCAATGACTTGGGCTTGCTGCAACTTCATACGATAATTGTCATTTTGCATTTCAGTCTGTTAAGAGATAAGTTAGAGAACCAAGGAGGCCAACTCATCCACCTTTTGTTCCAAAGCAGAAGAGGATGAAGAAGGGACAGAGTGAGAGGATGATGGAATGTCTGAGGCAGGGATGGATTAGGAATCTAGGTTTAGATTGTTAAGCCTAGAATTGATTGAAGCAATCCCATCCAACAGGGGACCTTGAACCATAAAATCAAGATGTACGATCTTTTGAGAGAGAGAGAGAGGTCAGAAGGAGGTGGTGGAGTAGAAGGACTAGGGGTTAAAAAAGAAAGGGTAATACTGGGAAGGGAAACGCCAGGGGTGGCAAGACCAGGGGTAGAAAGACCAAGAGTGGAGAGACTAGGAGAAAAACCAGTTTTCTTGGTCTTGGTCCAAATGTTGTTGATCAGAGAGTATCCCATATTTCTCAGAGTTTCAGCCCCATAACAAGAGGATTCTCGAGGGACTTTTTCTTTTCCCTTTAGATCAATTTTGAAGTGTTTGAAAATTTTTGTCAAAATCATGCCATAGAGAAGGGTTTGATTATTTTGTTTAGGGGCATTTTTGATACAGTGGACAACCAAAAAACTAAAATCAGTAAGAAAACCAGTGGATAGGGCCCAAATGAGGTAAGTGTGGCCATACGTGACAGCATCAAAGCGACCGGAGCGTGGAATAATATTGTGAGTAATTATGTGATATAACAACCTCATTTCAAGGGAAAGGTCCTTCCCAGAGACAGTGATATAATTAGTTAAATCAGGATTATTGGTGAGAAATCAAAGACCAAGAAGATGAGTGTACTGGGGTGGCTTAAGAGTGACTAATGGATTGACTCTATGTCCATCATTGGAGGTTTTCATAATGGAGTTAATGACAGAGGGTGTCAAAGTGAAAGAGACACCCTTAACAAAGCAATCAAGGGTATGACGAGAAGTGTCCTCATCATAGGAGAGATTTGCAAAAAAAATCTTTGATGAGTGTAGGGTAAATGTCACAATCGAGTTTCAAAAGAGATGACCACTTTCGCTTATCAAACCAGGCTCTTACGGGAATAGAATGTTTTTCAAAGAAAGCGATGTCTATTGTTGTAACAACCCCGGTCCGTAATTAGCTACTAATTCGTAATTAAGAACGCTAACTAAGTGTTTAGAATGGAATTATGTGTTATTATTAATTGTGATAGGTGCTTTGTAATAATTTGTGCAAATCTATCTGATTTGAAAATTATTTGTCATGATTTCTACTTTGAATCTAAAATTGTTAGCCTAAATGCTTTCAAAAACCGAATTGAGCACATGGATTGACTAATTAGAATTTTTGGAACCATCTGAGAAGTTTTGTTAAAAACTTATTCAGTTTAGTAAAATCGCATGTGATTAAATTAAGCCTTAATTGGAACTATTTTTGAATAATTGAATTTTGTGCTAACCTTGACTAATTAAGGTTACTTGTGTTTGATTTAAATGATGCATGATCGGCACCTAATCTAATCCTATCCATGATCCAAGATGTGATCGAGTGTATAATGTGTTGAGGCATTTGGTGATATTGAATGTAGAGGATTAAAACTCTTGTGGGTGTGTTGGAATAATGCATGTGTGTGCACGTATTGTGTATTCAAATGTGAGAGTGTGTGTTGTGTAGTTTCTGATGAGATATGAGAGAATGTAGGCAACATTCTTTGGCTCATTATACTTCATTAAGTTAAGAGTTTAAGCTTAAGAGAGAGAGTTTGGCTTTAGTGAGAGAGAGCTCACAAGTTTGAAGAAGAAGAAGAAAACTAGGAAATTCATCTCATATTTCTGAAATTAAAGCCTTGGGTAAGGATTCTATGTCTAATTTCTGTAGCTATTCCTCCATGCAACATGATTTTATCAAGCTTTAAGCTACTTTCATAAGAGTGTAAGAAATGGGTCTTTGAACATGTAAATTACTTTCATGTGTATTCATGGTGGATCATCTTTGATTTTATCATTTTGAGTTGAGTTTTAAAGTCCTTGCATGCATGTGAGCTTTAATCATGTCCATGGTTCCAGAATTCATGAGTTTGTTGATCACCATTTGCATGTTATGAAAAACCATGAAAAGAGTTGAAATATTGCATGAAGGAATTTTGATTCAAATCTTTCAAGAATTGATGAGTTTTTGAATAAAGATGTTTTAAGGGTCTCATATTGAAGTTTTCTAAAGCTATTTTATGTGTTTGATCAAATCATACAAGATCCCAAGTTTTGGAAGTTGTTTGGAAGCCATTTTTGTTAAGCTTGATGCCCAAAAATTTACAGTTGGCTCGAGCGAAGAAGTGGTGGCTCGAGCCAACATTACGAGCTCTCAGAATTTTGAACTCTGCAGAAGCTGGCTCGAGCGAAGGAGTTTTGGCTCGAGCAAGCTCTGTTTTTACCTTCTACTGGCTCTAGCCACCAGCTTATTTTCAGCATGTTTTCAAAAGATGTTTTAAGTATATATCTTCACTCCCATCTCTTTATGGACATTCTTAGGCATGATTTATGAGTCGTTAAAGATTAATAAGCTAAGAAACAACATAAGTAAGTGAATTAGAAAATATGTGTTGAATCCGAGTATATGGGCAATATGAACAAGTTATGTAGCATGGAATGAATAGGAAATTAAAGTAAGAAAGCTAAGCCATGTATGACCACATGAATGAGTAATAATGAGACATGTTTTGTGCTATGTACATTTATGGTTGTAGGTCATGTGTCTTAGTTTTCATTTATGCCATTTATGGTTGTAGGTCATTTATGGTTGTAAGTCATTTATGGTTGTAATCCATGTATTTATGCCATGTGTTGAGTGCATGTGTCTTAGTTTTCATGTTTTAATGCTACATGTTCTTAAAATCTCCAATTTATATCTATTCATATTTCTGTCTCATGCTTCAAGATAATCTTGTCATATGTCTATTGTTTTTTCATATACTCTTGTGGCACTAATAGTTGTTTTGGAGATTGTGGCACTAATAGTTGTTTTGCAAATCATGACCTTGAGAAAGAAGTCTATTTTTGTTGGCTGTAATGGGTTGGGGTGATTAGGATTTTATTTGTTAGGTGTGTTTTGTCACTGCATTGCCAAAGGGGGAGATTGTTAGGTTTTTATTCTTGGCAATCCCGTTTGACAAAGCTCCTTTCAATTGTAATTTTGTTCAACTTTTATTTCAGTAAGGCTATGACTTTTAGATGTGAATCTAATCTGAATTGTGCCTATGCAAAGGAGTTTGTGATCTTAATCTTATCATGTTTGCTACTTCGCTGACTATGTCAGGGATTGAGCTGCCCGGTCAGCTCGTGGGGGTCCAAGGAGCAGCGCCCAGGTGGGGTCGAAGGGCAGTGCCCTTGGCGGGTCCGGAGTGGTTCATCGTCGTAGATTCGACATCGGCGTTATGTGATTCAACATTGGCAAGACAATTCCGAGGTGAAAACGAGGCTGGAAGAGGCACATAGGGGTCGATTTTATTCGGGCATGGATTCGCTAGGTAATTGAGAGTACACTTGTGTAATTCCTTTATGTCTTCTTAGTGGATTGTTTTGTGGCTTTTGCTCGTAGTTTTTTTTATCACAATTAGAGGAGCTCCCATTGTGGTTTTTCCACGTAAAATCGTTGTGTTGATTTGTCTTTGATTGTTTGATTGGGAATGCTATTTATTGGTTTAAATTGTTACATAATCACAAATCAATATCTAGGGGATTTCTAGATTTTCCACATTTATATTCAAACACGGAATAACAATTCCTTTAAAATTGTAAGTTGGATGCTCTAAATGAAAAGAACAAAAGGGAATTATATTGGAATCATACCTCTTGACATCTTATTCCAATCTATAACAATTTTGTAATGTCGAAAGAGTTGTTGCTACCATTACTGAAGCAGACATCTACACATACAAATTCCTTAAAAAATTAAAATTAAGCAAATTCCTTGGATAAACAACATTCTATAATAAACATTCACAAATAGTTAGTTGAAAACAATGTGATCTCAACATAGGAAGATTACATTTACATTACGATTTAACAAAATGAACATGATTCCAAAATGTAGGATGTAGTCGATAGTAAGATACTATAAATCTTTCTTCCAATAATTACTCATAGACTGAATAGAGAGAAGTAAAACAACAACAGGAATTTAAAATCCTAATTCAAAACAATCAAGAACAAGAGGTTAAAAAAGGGTCATTCCAGCAAAACCTCTCTGCACACGGTAGTGCATTTTGTAGCTATAAATGGTAGAATTGATGAACAGTTGCCTACTCCCACGAATTGCAAGAAAATGAACAATGCCTTGGTTCAAGCTTCTTGGAGAACTAAACTTGGATGCAATCCCTCCATACACGTGTATGGAGGATACAGTCTGTGCCCCCCAGCTGGCACAGCTGGCATCCATTCAGTCAGACAAAACAGGAGGAAACCTGCCAACCAGAAAAGGTGGTCAGCCTACTACTTTTAGTGGTCGGCCGACCACCCAAAGTGGTTTCCCAAAAAAAAAAATGGTCGGCCAGGGTAATTGGTGGTCTCCACACTGAAAGCAAGCCAATGATGGGGTGGGAAACCAGAAAATGTGGCCCAAAGACCAAGAAAACCAATTTTCCGACCAGAAAATCGGCTGGCGAGGAGAAAAGTGGTTTCCAAGGAGAAAGCTGGTCTCCCACCCTTGTGCCACCTTCCAAACAAGGAAAAAAAGGTTCGTGCCAAGAACGAACCAACACGGATGCAAAACGAGAGTTCGGGAGGCAGGACGCGCGACGTGGGGCCTCAAAAACTGGCTGTTAAGCACAAAAAGTAGCGTATGACCACAAAAGTGGTCTCCCGGACCACAGTGTCCCTCTACACAGAGGAAACAAGGTGTGTTCCAAAAAAGTGCCAAACGGAGAATGTTAAGTGGTCCCAAACCGAGGCGCACGGCCGACGGCTCCGAAAATCGAAAACTAGTCTCCAAACGGGAAGAGTGGCCTACGACCACGAAAAGTAGTCTACGACCACTGAGAGATGGTCTACAAGACCTCTCCCTCCCTCCGGGAAGGGAAAACAAGACTTAGTCCGCAGACTGAGTCAAAGTACAAAGAGTCCCGAGGTCCGGAGGTGAGGCTCTCAGCCAAGAACTCCGAAACCTCGAAACGAGCACAACATGTGCAATCATCGAGCGCTCAATCAATGACGTCTGAGTCTTAAGGTTGGTTAAAAATGGGGTGTCTACAGTTGCCCCTCTTTGACAGAAATCGAAAGTCATAAGTGACGGGAGTGAAACGTGCGTAACGACGCAAGTAAAGTATGGATGCATGATAATACCAATGAAACGTGCACAACAATGCAGGTGGTGTGCATAACAATATAGGATAAGTGTAACTTCAAAAGCATGTTTGAAACAAAATGCGGAGTAGAGAAGTACAAGCCTTAAAGAGAGTAACTCAAACGCGACCTCTGATTTACCTCTCGGAGGGGTCGCAACGTACTCAAAAAGGATACACCTTGCTCTTGGCGAGTAATGACAAGCCACGCATCGAAGACTCGAATTGAAGTTCCCGTGGAGACATTTCGCGCCGAAAAGTGCACTTTTCTTGTACTTTCTTGAGAGCCGAGGACTCCAATCATCACCAAAATACACAGGGGGAACAAAGGGGCCTTGGAGACCACCCAGGAGGGCCACCGACCACTTAGTAAAGCTGCCGACCAGTTGTTGCCCAAAAACTGGTCGGCCAGCCAGAAAAACTGGTCGACCGACCAGTTTACAAAAATTGGGGCAGTTTTGTCTTTTGATGTTCGGCCCTTTAAGTTCACACATCCAAATCATTCTTGCTCACACCTCTAAGGCCGAAATACACCCCTCTTCCTTCCTAGACCATTTTCTCCCTCAGATCTGCGCTTTATACGCGTTTTCCAACGCCCCACGCGAAGTTGTTTCGCGAAAACTTTCGATTTTCTTCACTTTGAACCGATTAAAATTTGATTTCGGAGCTTCTTTCTCCATTTTCGACACTTGAGGTATGTTTGTCTCGAACTTTGGCACATTTTCTTAGGAGTTGACTTTTGTTGACTTTTTCTTTTCCCGAGAGTTGACTTTTGTTGACTTTTTGTAATTTTGGCTCATTTCGCTCATTTTTGCAGATTTCTTCGGATGGCAAATCACTTTCATCACGACAGAGGTTCTCCACATGCCGGGGACGAGCCAGACATCATGTCATTGCCTCCGAGGGTTCGACCTTTCGACCCGGAGAGGTACCACCCTCAGGAGCACGTCCTACCTCCTACCACATTCTATCACTTTACCGACTTCGCGCGGCGAGCACCTGCGGACCTACTCCTACGGGAGCCAGAGTCTCATCTATCTCACCAAGCGCGAGAAATACGTATTTCCTTTTACATCATCTGCAATGTATTCTGCATTTCCTGCACATTTCATGCCTTCGCAATGTATTTTATCTGCTCATTCTGAACACATTCATATGCACAGTACTTCTGCTTATTTTGGCATACGACTCGCACATAGCACGATATTGATTTGACACACAGCTTATTTAGGATATGATGTTGACTTGGCACACAGCTCACAACACAATATTCTGTTAATTTGGCATACAGCTCACTCTGAACACACAATTCATCCTGACCACACAGTTTATCTCGGGCACACAGCATATTTTCGGGCACACAGCTCATTTTTCGGGCACACAGCTCACTTTTCGGGCATACAGCTCACTTTTCGAGCACACAGCTTGTTCTTTAGGCACACAGCTCACTTTTCAAGCACACAGCTCATTTTTTTCGGGCACACAGCTCGTTCTAATTCTGAACATGCAGCTCATACACTTTCATTTGTCAACACACAGCTCATTCACTTCATTTCTGAACACACAGTTCATTTACTTCATTTGCACGCAGCTCATACATTCTATTTTGAAACTGAATACATCTGTTCATTCTGAATGCAGGTATCTTCTCGTTCCACATGGGGTTATGGATCGATCCTTGCTAGGGAGTGGTATACGGAGCTCCCAGATGCTGTACGTCACATCGTGGACGAGGCGGGATTTGGACCTTTCTGCGCGGGGATATCACGTTATCCGGTGAGTAGGACCCTTATGGGGGCACTTGTGGAGAGATGGTGGGACACCACCAACTCGTTCCACCTTTCAGCTACTGGGGACATAACGATGACCCCGTATGATTTCTCTATGTTGACGGGCCTTAACGTGGCCAGCCGACCGGTCCCCTATGACACAGACATGGGCGAGTGGGAGGCGGCTTGGATTTATCTACTGGGAGCCCGCCCACCGATAGACAGATCATCAAGTAGAGTCAGGTACACCTGCTTCTCCAAACGGTTCAAGAGGACTATGCCTGAGACTATCGAGGAGATAGAGCAGTATGCCCGGGGTTTTTTGATGTTCCTCATCGGGACCACTGTGTTCTACGATAGGGGGAACACAGTTGGACTTTATTTGCTCAGTGCTTTGGTAGACCTATCACAGGTCAGCCAGTATGATTGGGGTGGCACCGGCCTCGCTACCCTTTACTGTTTTATGAGCGCGACCTCCCGCGGGCGGGGGAACATAGTAGGTGGCTACTGGAGAGCCTGGGAGGTACATTATACCCTCTTGACTTACAGTTCTGCTTTCGATTTTCTGTACACTGCACACGTCACACATTACATTCTGTATTCTACATTCTGCACTCAGCATTCTGCATTTTCTGTACATTCTATATTCTGACAGCCACTGCCTTGTTTTTTTTTCACAGCTATAGGTTTATGCCTACTTTCCAACACTGGCTCTTGAACTCGAGGTTGAGGTACCTCTGGAGATCCCCTTCTCTCGCAGATTTGAGGGTCGATGCCGACCGAGGACTCGGGAGACTTTGCCCTATCTCCGACAGTTCTTCGATACTGTACGGCCGACGAAGGTAATCCAAAACTCTCAGTTCGTCATGTTTTCAGCTTTGGTTTATCTTGCATATTTATGACATCTAATCAGTTTATGCACTTGTTATCCGCAGATCACTTGGCAACCCTGGGCACCCTTGTCAGGAGATGCCCAATTCCGATTTTCTAGGGCGTGGGCCGCTTCTCGATACAGGATTTTATTTGAGGGGCCAGTTGGCAGGGCCTGGTTTCTGGGGGATTGCTTTATGCATCAGACGATGGGCAACCCTAATCAGGGTATCCCCTCAGCACCTCCAGATGACATGCGATCCACTGAGAGACTCACTCCCCGAGAGCTCGAGGAGCTCATGTTGGGTACTGATGCAGTTCTGTTGCTAGAGGAGGGAGAGGACACGACCTACCGCCGTACATACTTGATGCCTCCACTGTCAGATGTCCGTGCCCCCAGGAGGAGGGCGGTTGATGTGCCTTCCTCGAGTTGCGCCCGAGCTAGAGACATTCCTTCGACCAGCAGAGCTGGCATATCGAGAGATGGGGTTGGATGGATGCCCTCTACTTGCCAGTATGCCAGATGGCCAGATCTTTCGATCGGACTGACAAGTTGGGAGTATGGGACACCATACCAGATCCCGCTAAAGCCTCCGCGGCCAGATCACCGATATGTCAGTGACCCTGACTCACCACCGGTATGCTTCACGGTTTTCATTCATCATTCAGATATATACTTAGACATTCATTCATTCACTGATGACTTGAACTTGCGCCTGCAGCCTCCTAGAGAGTACACTAATGGGTTGCTCGGAGTGGTGGCCTCGCTCGAGGACATGTCCTGTGGAGGGAGACACTGTTGTTCATCGCCGGCGTTTCGGTACTTTTCAATTTTCTTGCATTTATCATACTTCTGATGGCATACTGAAATTGAATATTTCACTACATTGGTTGACTGCATGTGCAGAGCACATCTGACACACACCGCATTCATATATTGTATCTGCATGCACACACTCTATGTAGCATTCTTGCATCTGCATCTGATATACAGACTGGCTAATGCACTCAAACTGTCCTTTTCAGGTCCCACCACTATAGGCCGGGCCATCCAGGCCTTCTCGAGGGACTGGGAGAGGGGACTCGACTCGCAGCCGAGGCAAGCGTAGAGTGCCTATCAGAGATGATGAGGAACCCAACGAGGAGGAGAAGTCCGCACATCCGAGTCGGAGACATCTGCAGGCAGAGAGGAGGACTCTGGCTCCGGTTCTAAGAGTGGAGGTGATGCCGGGGAGGGTTCCGAGGACGGCAACTCCGATTCGGATGGTGATGCTGGTGGAGGTGGTGCAGAGGCTGCTCAGCCGAAGAGGATGAAGAGAGCCTCCCGATCTTGAGCCTGACAACACTGATGCAGATGTTCTTGCTTTATTTTTTTTCTTTCTTTTTTCACTAGTAGTTGTAGCACATCAGCTTTAGGCAGTTTTATTTTCTTTAAAACTTGTACCATGTTGTAAAATGTTGTAACAAAAGAAGCCATGATGGAATGAAACAGCTTTTTGTTCAAAACGTGTTATATTTTGCATTCTTAGCATCGCATCGCATCGCATCGCATCGCATCATTTTGCACAAAAATGAGATTGAACGGAAATCGAGCATTGGACATTGCCAAGTCAGGTAATGAGCCAACATAGTAAACTAAACAGCTTAACTTTCTAAGAAACAACAAAACCTCAGCAAGTTTACAACTCGATAAGCAAATTTCGACAATGTTGATAAACAAAGAGCAACAATTCGTTGAACAAAACTCAACGACTCAATAAAACTTAACAACTCGATAAGCAAAACTTAACAACTAGATAAACAAAACTTAACAACTCGATAAGCATAACTTAACAACTCGGTAAGCAAAACTTAACAACTCGATAAGCAAATGCATTCCGGACTAACGGTGCGACGGAACGCATTCAAAATAGAGGTAAACTCGGACCTTCAACACTCCCAACACATGGAAAGGCTAGGAGCTCTCTTCTAGAGACTAGGAAAAGGCCAAAAACCAGCTTTTCTCCATGGCCGACCACCAAAAGTGGCTGGCCGACCAGTTTTTTTGCTCAGTAGACCAGTTATGTGGTCGACCGACCAAAAAAAGTGGCTGGCCGACCAGTAAAAGTGGTTAGCCGACCAGTTGGCATGGTGACCTCCAGATTTTTGACACTTGTCCTCCAAACAGTGCCTTATCCTCCATAAAAGTTCCAGCTTCGTGGTTCTCTCATTCCATCTCAGTTTTAAATCAAAATGGAGGCATTTCTCATCCAAAATCTCACAACTTGGATTGCTACCTTAGATGGCTCGAAAAAGTTGAACTTCCGAGGCTTCGGCATAAATGCACTATTCACGCAAAGTCGCACTCCGCTGCACCTTCCGTTTCTCCATGCCGCGGTAAGGTTTTGAAATCCGGTAACACATGTCTTTAGTTTTGACGGGCAAGAGATGTGTCCTACCTTCGAAGACTTCCAAGCTTTGATGGAATCCGAGCGCAATGAAGAAATCTTGCCCCAGCTTCGCTTCGGCCACGCCCAAGCCTTAGGACGAATGTGTGGGCTCATTATGCACGACGCTCGGTCTTTGATCCGCAACGGAGAATTGGACATCCTCAGTTTGATTCATCGTTTTTCCAATGCCGGTGACCGCGGTGATCACTACTGGCAAGGTTTTCGGCGACATGCCCTTTGCTTGTGCATGTTGTCTCACTTTTTGCTTGCCCTAGGCTTCAGTGGGCCTAGCGTTCATTTGATTGAAGTTGCCCAAGGCTTGAAAGAGGGCAAGAGCTACATTGCCATGACATTGGCCGAGACATTGATGGGCTTGGATGCTTTCCATCGCCAGGAGATGACCAGATTCGCTGGGAGTCCACTACTGCTGCAGGTAATGTTTCCCACCCTGTCTTACATATATATTGCTCACATCACTCGGCCCTCAGGCTCGATTTTTCTCTCAAAACCCTTTTCTCACTTTTTTCTCATCATACATCTCTCTATTCTTTAATCTCTCATTTTCCATCCCTCCCCAGGTGTGGTTAATGGACAAGTTACAGGTTGTGGACTCTTGCCCAGCATACTCTCGCGGCTACTTCTTCCGGCGACGTCTAGTCGATGCCCTTGATGAGGGATGGTGGTTCGACTGGATGTGCAGTTTGTCCACAAACCGTATTGCTTGGCGTTGTCCTTGGCTCAATCTACCGGCAATGAGCTACAGCATGTCCCGGCAGACCGGGATTGAGTTGATTGGCCTGACACACTGCATGTTCTACTTTCCTTTCCGGTTCCAGCGCCAGTTCAGCCATGATCAGATTTGCTCGACAGAGGGGATAGAGTACCTAGCTGCATTTCTGGTTCGAGGCGCACAGCTAGCTCGGTATGCCATAGCATGGAGGACGAGAGAGCTTCTGGCCCCGCTCCCACTTTCAGTTACATCCTTTCTGATGAATGCATAGATTGGCTCAATGAAGAGGCACAAATTGGGCCCAGCTTGGCATCAGAGGCTTTGACCAGCTCTGGGAGAGAACGCAGGAACACCTGACTATGTCCCTAATTTATTTGCTTTAATCAGAACTTTCAAGTTTTCTTTATGAGTGTAATAAAAAAAGCAACTTCAATTTGTATGCAAGAGCAGGAGAATTCTGTATTGAAATCAATAAAATTGAAAGTTGTGGGTACTGAAAATTTCCCGTTTGGTCCAAAAATGGTCTAAGTTGTAAAAGATTAATTTGAGCAAAATCAACTTTTATTAAAACTTTTCAAAACCATTTTCGATGTGGATCAGAACTGGACACGCTTGAGATCTGTCACTGAGATGTACAACCCCAGATCCCGGCAACTGGAAAGTTGCCCCTAGTCTGAATAGCGTTGTACCGGAGATCACAACCAAAGCTCTTGAATGCAGAACAGACAAAGATGACCACACATGATCACATGGACAAAGTTGATCGGGAAAATGTTTATGGCTGGACTTCAAGATAAAGTTGCCTACGTATCCCAAAGATGGGAATCAAGCCTTACGTAGTTCGGTTCAGGTTCACTCGTGTAT
This sequence comes from Camellia japonica, assembly GCA_030407325.1. NCBI lineage: Eukaryota > Viridiplantae > Streptophyta > Magnoliopsida > Ericales > Theaceae > Camellia > Camellia japonica. The sequence continues at coordinate 1,980,566 of JAPPVO010000032.1, read as the reverse complement.
TAACCCTCACCTTTTACGCTCTAACTTTGCCAAGGCCGCCCTTTGCGGGTTTTTAACCTTACGAGCTCAGTTTTTATAATTTCAAATTTTCTGTGCTCTAACTTTTGCCTAGGTCGCCCTTTCGGGTTTTCAGCCTAGCGAGCCTCTTAGGGATAATATTTCTTCAATTTGTCCATGTTGATCGGCTGTGAGAACTCTACGCCATCTAGGTCCATTAGAATGACAGCTCCACCCGACCAAATAGATTTAATGATGTAGGGACCAGTCCAATTTGGTCTAAACTTGCCCCTAGGGTCATGGATGGGAGCTCAGTTGTCTTTGAGCACCAAATCTCCTTCCTTCAAATTTATGGACTTAACCTTCTTGTTGAAAGCCCTGGCGATTCTTCATTAATAACCCTGAACATGGTACAGTGCTTTCAGCCTTCGCTCGTCAAAGAGCATGAGTTCTTCAAACCTGCTCTGCTGCCAATCTGCCTCAGCTATCTGGCACTCAGCCAGTACTCGTAATGACGGAACCTCAATTTCGATAGGTAGAACGGCCTCCATCCCATAAACCAATGAATACGGAGTCGCCCCAGTAAAAGTTCTAATTGAAGTCCGGTAGCCCCACAGAGCAAATGGCAACTTATCTGGCCAGTCCCGGTAGGTTTCCACCATCTTTTGCAAAATGTGTTTGATGTTCTTGTTGGCGGCCTCAACTACTCCGTTGGTCTGTGGCCGATATGTAGATGACTTGTGAAAAGCCACATTGTATTTTTCCAACAAGTCGATCACTTCCTTCTTGAAATGGGAACCATTATCTGAAATGATCTCGTTCGGGACCCCATAGCGACAGATGATGTTGTTCCTGATGAACTTCGCAACATGTGAAGCCTTCAACACCGCGTAAGATTGGGCCTCAACCCACTTTGTGAAATAGTCTATCGCGACCAAAATGAACTCATGCCCATTAGACCCCTACGGGTGACAACCCCAATCACATCATCTCCCAGACTGAAAATGGCCATGGCGAAGTCATATTGTACAGCTTCGACGGCGGGATGTTCATACGGTTTGCATGGATCTGGCATTTGTGGCATTGCCGTACAAAGCCAATACAATCCTCCTCCATGGTAGACCAGTAATAACCCTGTCTGAGAATCTTCCGAGCTAGGATCACCCCACTCATGTGCGCTCCACACTCTTCTCCATGGATGGCCTCCATCAGGCTCTTCGATTCTTCGACGTCGACACACAGTTTATGCATTCCCAGATGACCTCTCTTGTACAGTTTACCCCCGCAGACGATGAACTGAGCAGCCATTCTTCTGATTGCCCTTTTATCCTTGGCATTTGCCCCTGGTGGATATGCTTCTTTTTCCAGGAAGTTCCATACATCGTGATACCAGGGATTCTCATCTTGAACCTCATCTATGGCAGCAATCAGCTCGTAAGCCGACACAAATTTCTGATCAATGATGATCGGATGCATCCGGACTCCAAAAGGGATGTCTATCATGGAAGATAGAGTTGCTAGCGAATCTGCGAACCTGTTGTTCTCTCTTAACAGATAAGCGAAGTTCAGCTTCTCAAACCGAGGAATCAACAAGTCCAAGGTCTGATGGTAGATTCTCATCTTTTCTTCTTTGACTTTCCAGTCTCCTTTAGCTTGAGATACAACCAGGTTCGAGTCCCCGATGACGTCCAACCGTTTTACCCCTAGTCCTAGGGCGGCTTCTAAACCAGCAATGCATACTTCATACTCTACTTCGTTGTTCGAGACTTTGAACCGGAGTTTAAATGCTAGAGGGATACGGGAATTGTCGGGTGCTATCAGCAACACCCCTATCCCATACCCATATTGGTTTGACACTCCGTCAAAGTACATCGTCCAAGTTTCATCTTCGATATGCAAAATAGCCTCGTCTGGAAATAAGTACTCAACTGCTTCATCCCCTTCAACTGGGTGATCGGCTAAGAACTCTGCTACCGCTCTCCCCTTTACTGACTTGCGAGTCACATACTTCAGATCGAATTTGGAAAGCAGAAGCAACCAACGAGCTAGCCTACCCGTAAGTGCTGGTTTCTCGAAGAGATATTTGATAGGATCTAATCTTGAAACCAACATTACAGAGTGATCTAACAGATAGTGCCGCAGCTTCCTGGTAGTCCATACCAAGGCCAAACAAGCCTTCTCGAGTGGAGTGTAACGGGTCTCGTAATCCAACATCTTATTGCTCAGGTAGTAGATAGCTCTCTCCACCTTGTCCTCAGACTCCTGTGCAAGCATGCAGCCCATTGTAGTTTCAGTTACTGAAAGGTACAAAATCAACGGTTTTCCCGGCTCAGGCAGTGACAACACGGGTGGGTTCTGTAAGTATTGCTTGATCTGCTCAAAAGCAGCTTGGCATTGGCCGTCCTATTGGAATTTCTTTCTTTTCTTCAGGAGACCAAAAAATGGTTCACAAGTCAAGGTTAATTTTGCAATAAACCGTCTTATGAATTGCACTTTACCCAGAAAGCCTCGCACCTCTTTTTCAGTCCTTGGTGGTGGCATTTCCAAGATGGCCTTGATTTTGGAAGGGTCGACTTCGATACCTCTCTGTGTAATCAAGAACCCCAGCATTTTCCCTACTGTAACACCAAACGTACACTTCTGAGGGTTTAGCCGCAACCGAAATTCCCTGATCCTTTGGAAAAAATTTTGTAAGGTGGTGTAGTGGCCCTCTCTTTCTTTGGACTTGGCAATCATGTCGTCCACGTACACCTCAACCTCTTTATGGATCATGTCGTGCAATATCATGGTCGCGGCCCATTGATATGTAGCTCCAGCATTCTTCAACCCAAATGGCATCACCCTATAGCAATATGTCCCCCACGGGGTGGTGAAAGCGGTCTTCTCCCAGTCTTCGGGTGCCATCAATATCTGATTGTAGCCAGAAAAGCCATCCATGAATGAGAGCAGCGCATGCCCTGCAGTGAAGTCCACTAATTCATCGCTATGCAGCAAAGGAAAGTCGTCCTTCGGACTAGCTTTGTTCAAATCCCTAAAGTCCACACATACCCGAATTCTATCGTCCTTCTTTGGCACCGGAACTATGTTGGCCAGCCAAGTTGAATACTCAGATACCAGCAGGAACCCTGCGTCAATTTGCTTGGTGACCTCTTCTTTAATCTTGAGAGCCCAGTCCGGGCAGATCCTTCTGAGTTTCTATTTAACGGGTTGAGCCTCTAGGTCGAGAGGGATCCAATGCTGTACAATCTCAGGATCGATTCCAGGCATGTCTTCGTAGGACCACGCGAAAACATCTTTGAAATCTTTTAATAAAGTGACTAAGCGCTCGCGCTCCTCCGAAGACAACGTAGACCCGATCTGGACCAGCTGCGGGTCCTTCTCAGTACCAACATTAACTGTAGTGATTTCATCAACCAAGGGTTTAACAAATCTCTCCTGCTCTTGATCAATTAATCGTTGTAAAACCGAGGAATTTCTTCCTCGTCGTTTTCATCAAAATTTTGAAAGTCCTGATTAATACAATAAATCAAAGGCACAGAAAAGTACTCAGAAACCACTGCCATTCCATTCTCATTAATCACTTCCAAATCGTCCGATTCCTCTGTTACAACAGACTCAAAAGAGAAAGAAAAAGACGACCTAGGCAGGACTGTGGCATCCGGGTTATCACCCCCAGGAATACCGGACTCAGACTCAGACGAGCTGGAACCTGATTCCGACTCCACAGACTCGGTGGAATCAGATTCCGGCTCACTACCTGACCCGGTGCTGCTTGATAAAAGTCCCTCCTCGTACTGCCAAATGAGGGAGGGTGCGATGGATGCATCCAAAATGTTTGAAGGTGGGCTCACAGCCGTTTCATTCCCGATCATGGACACCGAGAAGTTATCCCCCAAGTACTTCTGTACGATCGGAGGATCTGAAAGTAGACAAGCCAGTGCTACCCTCATTTCAATCTCGGTGTTCTCAGAATCCACTTTCCCACACTGCTCAACTTCAGCTGATGGGTTTGTCTGCTCCTCGGCAACATCATCCCCGGATAACTGTAGGTCAAAGAAGATCTCAAACACTGGCAAGCGACGCTTCCCTGCATTCAACCATGGCTCTGGGAAGCCGCAGAATAGAAAATCCTCCCCTCTCGAACAAAGCGTTCGTTTAGGGTACCCATGATGGGTCGATGCATTAACTCATAAGGTTTCCCCGCCTGCTTTGCTCTGGCTCTCCCAGCCATCTCCTTGCCTTTCCTCACCCAGTCCTCTTAGGTGGGCAGATAACCCAAACCAAAGGTATGTGTGTTGTGCGGCACTTCGGCTGATACTGCAATGCCTTTCCGGCCACTTCTTCCTAGCCCCATCCCAGGGATGTGTTGGAGTTTGTTCATGAGGTATACTGACTGAGCGCTAACATACAACCCTTCATCAACAGCTAAGATGTTCTGTACGACCCGGGCCTCGACTAGGGTAAAACCCGATAGGAACACATCCTCTGTGCCATGCTCGATTTCCAAAACCGGTGTAGACACTTCTGGCGGCGGATGGATTGACGAATTCCCAAAAACTATAGCCACCCCTTC
>JAPPVO010000032.1:1913527-1975896 GCA_030407325.1 Camellia japonica | reverse complement strand
AACAAATCCAAGAAATCACATTATTTTATATAAAAATGAAAAATGTTAGGGATATTAACACATTTACTAACAATTGATGTGGATCCCCTATCAAGTGATGGTTAATTCTATCAAAACTTGTGAGTGTATTAGTAAAATTATTAATAAGTGTGTAGTATCCCTAACAATGTTTATAAAATTTTATTTTTATATCATTTTTAGTTTTGTTTTAACAATGTTTAAAATTATTAATAGGCACATATTTAATTTTATTTTAATTATTAGCCAAATTTGGTAGAATTTTTATATAAAGTTATGGGGTTGCTTGTCTCTTTTATTTTCTATCAAAACGCACACTATTGTCTTTATAATTTCAAAAATATCAGTGACACATCATTTGGAATGTGTTTTTAGTATAAAATTCATATTTGTAACTTATTTTTTTTTTGTAGATGGCTTTGTATGGATCCAGTAAAGGGCAAAATTAAAATAGATACGGATCAAACTAAAGCTTCGTTTTGGAAGTTGGGTTGATTTTTTGATTTTTTTTTTTTTGACTATTTTAGTCCCAACTAAAAATTCGTTTTGGTTGACTTTTTTTATTTTTTTGACTTTTGTGAGAGAAAAATTAATATGATTATAATTTAAATGTAATATTTTATTTTATTAATTTTTTAATCTATTTTGTCTTTTTATAACTAAAAAAATCACTAACTTCAAAACAACCGGATACGAAACGAGTTCTAAATATATCATGCATAAAGATATTTTGTTATTGATTGTTACTATTTTTCCTGGTATATACTCAGGACATTGATTAACAAAATTTAAAATAATTATATATTATTTCCAATAAATATTTTTATAAAAAATGTATAACAATTTCATAATGGCTAACAAGTAGCTTCGGTAGTTTGGTACGATAGCTCTATTATAGCTCCATTACCAATGCAGCGTAGCAATATCGTTATAAGTTTGACAAAATAATTGAACCCACTAAAATTCGCCACTGGTTGCTGGTGCATCTACCTCTGAATTTCTTGCTTTTTGAGGAACTTATGTCCTTGCTTCACTTACCTTCAACCCCCTCGGGTCCGGATCGTTTGTCGTGGTTGTCTGTGGCACTTCCTGCAACAATTCAAAACGACGTCGTTTTGAATCTTTTTTTTTTTCCTTCTTCTTTCATTGTTAAGCCTCTTTTTCTTCTCTTTCATCTCTCACCCAAACACACAGAGACGAAGATGGATAGCCATAGAATGGATTCAACTCAACACCATTAACAAAAATTGCAAAATTATCTTCACCTAGCTCTTCCTCTATTATCCATCTCTCTCTCTCTCTCTCTCACACACACACACATATATATATATATATATGAAATTATTTTCAAATATTGATATGATTTTGAAATTATATATGAATCTGATCTTGAAGTTTGAAATTGTTTTCATTTCAAACCCACTTTGAAAACTTCATGAATCTGATCTTGAAGTTTTCAAACCCACTTTGTTTTCAAATATATGTATATATCAAAAAAAAAAAAAATTCATGAATGATTTGTATGTTCCAAAAAAAAAAAAAATACAAATCACACTTCATGAATCAAGCCCACTTGATTTTTTTTTTTTTGGCAAAAGATCTTGGCCAATCTCTTCAAGGCGATGCAGATCGGAACAAATCTGAGACCATGGGAGCAGATCAGATGAAGATGAAGTGAAAGAGAGGCTTAACAGCAAAAGAAGAAGAAGAAGGAAAATAAATAAATAAAAAATAAATAAATTGATCCAAAACGACGTCCTCTTTTTCTTTTCTTTCATCTCTCACCCAAACACAGAGACGAAGATGGATGGCCATAGAATGGATTCAACTCAACACCATTAACAAAAATTGCAAAATTATCTACACCTAGCTCTTCCTCTGTTATCCATCTCTCTCTCTCTCTCTCTCTCTCTCTCTCTCTCACACACACACATATGTATACATATATATGAAATTGTTTTCAATATTGATATGAGTTTGAAACTGTATATGAATCTAAACTTCATGAATCTGATCTTGAAGTTTTCAAACCCACTTTGTTTTCAAATATATGTATATATCCAAAAAAAAAAAAAACTTCATGAATGATTTGTATGTTCCAAAAAAAAAAAAAACACATATCACACCTCATGAATCAAACTCACTTGATTTTTTTTTTCGGCAAAGGATCTTTGCCAATCTCTTCAAGGTGATGCAGATCGGAATAGATCTGAGACCATTGGAGCAGATCAGAGAAAGATGAAGTGAAAGAGAGGCTTAACAGGAAAAAAAAAAAAAAAGGGTCCAAAACGACGTCGTTTTGGACCACCGCAAGAAGCCACGACAGACGATCCGGACTCTCACCCCCTCTTCTGCATTTACACACATTCCAGCACATTTACTCCATTTTTATACTACTAATAATGTGAGAGAGAAAGAGAGTGTTACTGAGTACCTATTTGAAAACTTTGATTAAAAGTTGCGTTTCGCAGCTTGTACAAAACAATTATATTAATTTTTTTAATATAAAAGTTATTTGGGAAGGTTTGAAAAAGTTATGTGTGAAATTATAATTATATCCTCTATGTTGTTTAGGATTATACATGAATAAAAATATAAATTTTTTAAATTGGATAGGAATAGTTTGGTCATTTTATTGTTATGTGACATCATAAAAATATATTAATCAAAAAAATCAAAAACAGTTTTTTATCAACTTCACAAATTACTTTATAAAAAAATTAAAAAATAAATTAAAAGTTAAAAATTAATTTTTAAACATTTTCCCAAAACATTTCTGAAAGCCTAGTGAAGGAGCAACAAGAGTCCAAACCATCACTTTCCCATGATTGGCATCAAGTTCTTTGCTTGTGTTAAATTTGTGACAGTCAACTATGATACAGTCTTTAAAAGCAGTTCTAGTGAGGTGGCATGTCTAAAAAAAAAATTAAAATAAAAAGAAAAGAGAAAAAAGACAAAATTAATGATTGTCTTTTTTCTCTTTGTGTTTTGTCTTTTTCCTTTTTTTTTATTTTAATTTTTTTTTAGACATGCCACCTCACTAGAGCTGCTTTTAGTGGTCTTCTTTTAGTGATCTGTATCATAGTCAGTGGCGAAGCGAAGAAAATAAATTAGAGGGGGCACTTATTAATTATAATATTGAAAATGTTTACAAAAATATTTCACAAAAATTTTTACGATTGACTTCACTAAATATTAAAAAAAAAATCAGTGTGTTTGGTTTGAGTTTTCTAAATTAAGTTTTTTAAAAATTGAGTTTTTTATTTTTATTTTTTTCTTTTAGTGAATACTTTTAAAATTTTAAGCAATTTTTTTCAACTTTTTTATATGCATGATATATCTAAAAAGAAATAAATATTAGTGAAAAAATATTTTAAAAAATTAATAAATACGTAGAAATACGAAAAATGTACTATTTTTTGTATTTTTTTTTATATTTTTGGCATGTCGTGAATTTTTTATAGATTTTTTTTGCAAAAATTATACTTTTTAAGTGTTTTTATGTTAGGTGTGTCAAAAAATTAAAAAAATTGCTAAAAATATTAAAGAAATTCATTATAAAAAAAATACAAAAACAAAAAAGTAGAATTTTTTAAAAATTGTTTTTAGAAAACTCAAATCAAACAAAGTGAATATGTTATTTGTAATTAGTGTATCATGGACGATATTAAAAAAAGTCACGGATATATAGTTTTGAATTAAATTATACAATGATAAAGTAACTTTTCATACAAAATATGCCTAAAAATTCAATATAATAGTCGTACCATGGCATCATTGACATGTGATATTACCAACCTATAGTAAAGAAAAACATGGAGGATGAATCCTACATATTAAATGTAACTAACAATTCAATAAATTCTATATTTTCATTGAAATTAATTATGTTTGCATGTCAATAATAATAGAGATCACCATTATGTTGAAATTTTCATAGATAATAATATTATAGTCTCTTTATTTTAATCAAAACAATCATTATTGTTCTTATAATTTTAAAAATATCATTGACATTTCACTCTAAATAATATTTTCATAAATTTTTTTATATAAAATATTTTCTTTATGTTTGTAAAAAAAAAAAAAAAAAAAAATCCCAAAACTCATGGGGGGGGCTCGTGACCCGCCTGAGCCCTCCTTCCCTCCGGCCCTGATCATAGTTGATCATTTTTCTTGTGACAATACATGATTTCAAACACATGAACACGATTTTATACTGTGGGAGGCCATGTTTCTACACTTAAAAAAATTGGCTACTTGTAATTGATATAATCAAAAATGCTTCACACGCCCACTGGGGGTTGACACCCAGTGAGGTGTAGGCCTATGATTGGGCAGGAAAAAAATTGTTTTTTTTTTTTTTAGTTTTCAGCCAGTGGGGACGCGTCACGTCACTGGGGGCGCGATCACCACTGGGGGTATGCAGCAAGACTCTTGATATACGCTCAATGGTGTTCTAATGTACGTTTTAAAAATAATATTAAAATATTGTTATACAAATAATTTTATCAACTTTTTTTTACGATTTGATGCCGCATATATAGTATTATTATAATCAATGTTGTTTCAAATTTAAAAGTTTTATAAGTGGATGTCAGGTCAGTAAATAAATTTTATAAAAAAAAATTATATTTTTTCTAAAATTTATATAGTATTTTTCTTTTGTTAATGAATGATATTTTCTTTAATTACTCGAAGGTAGAAATTTTACTTAAGACTGAATAGGTAAGAATATTAGGTCTTGTTTGGTTTAACTCTCAAAATATAATTTTTTTAAAAAAGTTTTAAAATTTTGTTTGGTTGAAAATCACTTTTTTTCTCCTACACATCAATTAATCACTTTTTCTCTCACCTCTCATTTTTAATCACTTTTTCTCTCACACACATCTACTCAACTATAACAAAATATCAAATCATCCCAAACTTCCATACTCCAAAATTATTTTCAAAATATATAACCAAACAAACCAAAAAAATTTCTAAACTCTTTCCTTAAGATTTTTTTTTGAAAATTTATCTCCCAAAACCAAACCAAACACACTCTTAAGTCTTCGTTTGACATTTTTTAGTTGGCTTTTTTATATTGGGATTTTTTTAGCATGACTTTTTTAGCCTTGTTTGGTTTGGTTTTTTTTTTATTTTTTTTAATTTATATGAGATAAAAAGTGTAATGATTATTATTTGGATGTGATATTTTATCTTATTAACTTATGTAGCTAATTTTTCCTTTTTGTATTTTTTTGTGCATTTTTTTTTTTTTTGCTCACACACACCTTCTCAAGTCTCCAATATAACTACTGACACAATATGAATTATTATTCTTAATATAAAAAGAAGAGAAGTAAACACTTGTATACTCCAAAATTATTTATAAAATATATAACCAAATAAATTTAAAAAATTTCTAAATTTTTTTCCTAATTTTCTTTTTAAAATTTATCTCCCAAAATCAAACCAAACACACCCCAAGACTTCTAGTCATTCTATCTCTAAACCTCTTCTTTTTTTCAACGAGTTTCTTTGCTTGGTACCCTCTTCCCTTTTTCAACAAGTTTCCAGCCTCCAATAGATACCAACTATTTTATGGAATCGGTTAAGTTTGTTTTATGTTTGCCTTGAATTTTTATTTTATTTATTTTATTTTTATTTTTTGGGTAGCCAATATACCAAACTTGGAAGACAATAAATAATAAAATATAGGGTAAATTATAAATATATTTTATAAAATTTGCTTAAAATATGAATTGTCCTTTATGGTTTTAAAAATTATAAATATCTTATTGTCAGAATTTTTATTTAACAGAATTAATAGAAAAAATAAAATTTCTAACTACTCTCTTATACAATGAAAATAAATTACTTAAATTGTTAATTAAAATATATTTCTGACATTATAAAAAACTATTAATTAAAAATGATGATTTATTAATAAAATGAATTATTTATTATGTAATTACAAACTTAAAGGAATAGGATATAATTTTTAAAATTACAAAACAATCCGTATCTATACTATATATTAAGTAAAAAGCGGTTTTTAACCCCAAACCTTGTGGGAGTTCCAATCTCTCAATCTAAATTTTTTGATTTTTTTATTTAAAAAAAAAATCTCAGCTTATTAACATCTCCCAACTCCCAAGTCTTACCCACATAATAACACTTTAATGCATTAAGAACAAATATAAAAAAAATTCTTTGAAATCCAACACATATGAATTCTTTGAAAAGTCCAACACATATGATTATTATCCCTCATAATAACACTTTAATGCATTAAGAATAAATATAAAAAAAATTTATTGAAAAGTCCAACACATATGATTATTATCAAAATATTAAACTTTAATATAATATAATTAAAAAAAGACATTTAATTCCTTAAAAAGTCCAACACATATAATTATTATCAAAATATTAAACTTTAATATAATATAAAAAAGGAAAAAAAGAAGACATTTAAAAAAAAATATTTAAAAATCACAATTCACATATATAAATAATTGTAAACACAATAAAATAGGAGGGCATTCATGCCTACACTTTTTTATAAGATCTCCTTCATTATAATAAGATAGCACTTTATTTCTCTCATCTTATAATCTATATATATATTATATTATATATTATATATCTATACTTCTATATTATCTATACTATATATTAAGCAAAATGGGGTTTTTAACCCCAAGATTTGTGGGAGCTCTAATATCCCAATCTGAATTTTCTAAATTTTTTATTTAAAAAAAAAAACTAAGCATTTATTGATCAGCATCTATTAACTTATTTCAATCTACATATCTTTCCACATGCCTACATTTATTGATTTGGTTAAAATTCTCTGATCAGCATTTAAAATCCCCTCATACAAATAATTATAGATACAACTTGTGCATAGTTATTGCAGTACCCTTTTTAATTTCTTTCATACACGATGATTAGTGATAAAATTATTAAATTATTTTTATAAAAAATCTTAAAAAAAACATAATTATATATTAAAAAAAATCTAAAACAAAAATAAATATCTATAATTATCCCATCTATCTATCTATACTATATATTAAGTAAAATGAGGTTTTTAACCCCCAAGGCCTGTAGAAGCTCCAATATCTCAATCTGAATTTTCTAAATTTTTTATTTAAAAAAAAAAAACTCAGCATTTATTGATTTGGTCAAAATCTCCTGATCAGCCTTTATTAATTTTTTTCAATCCATATGTCTTTCCACATGCGTGCATTTTTAACCCCCAAGGCCTGTAGAAGCTCCAATATCTCAATCTGAATTTTCTAAATTTTTTATTTAAAAAAAAAAACTCAGCATTTATTGATTTGGTCAAAATCTCCTGATCAGCCTTTATTAATTTTTTTCAATCCATATGTCTTTCCACATGCGTGCATTTATTGATTTGGTTAAAATCCCTTGATCAGTATTTAAAATCCCCTCCCCTCATACAAATAATTATAGATACAATCTGTGTATGGGTACTGCAGTACCCTTTTCAACTTCTCCCATACACTATGGTTAGTAATAAGATTATTAAATTATTTTTATAAAAAATCTTAAAAAAACATAATTTATATATTAAAAAAAATCTAAAACAAATATAAATATCTATTCCCTGATCAGCATTTATTAACTTTGTTTAATCCACATGTCTTTCCACATGCATGCATTTATTGATTTGGTTAAAATTTCCCGATCAGCATTTAAAATCGCCTCATACAAATAATTATAGATACAATCCATGTATAATTACTGCAGTACCATTTTCAACTTCTCCCATACACTATGGTTGGTGATAAGATTGTTAAATTATTTTTATAAAAAATCTTAAAAAACATAATTTATATATTAAAAAAAATCTAAAACAAATATAAATATCTATAATTATCTCGTGCAGAGCACGAGTGATAGGCTAGTTATATATTAAGCAAAAGGGGGTTTCTAACCCCCAAGGCATGTGGGAACTCCAATATGCCAATCCTATTTTCTAATTTTTTTTAAAAAAAAATAAATAAACCTTAGCATTTATTAACTTCTCTCAACCGATAAGACTTTTTGACTTCTCTCATAATTAATGTAGTACCTTTTTTAAAACAAATAATTTGTATATTAAAAAAAATTTAAAACAAATATAAATATCTATATCTATATCTATCTATTTATTTATATCTATCTCTAACCCATAAGTTTTGTGGGAGTTCCAATATCTGAACCTTAATTTCTTAATTTTTTTAATTTTTTTGAAAAAAAAAACTTAGCACTTATTAAATTCTTCCAAGTCTTTTTAACTTCTCCAATACACACACTCTATTTAACTTTTTACATACCTATTGCAAACAGTGAGTTTCCTTTTTGTTTTCTCTTTCGTGACTTCTCACTTCTACACTTTCAACTTCAGTGACCACGTATACAAACAGTAAGTCTTCTTTTTGTTTTCTCCTTTTGACTTTTCCTTTTGTTTACTGTTTTAATATTGTAGTTAGATAGCGCATAAAAATATTTGTGATTTGTCTAGCGAATAAAAAATTATAATTTGATTTTTTAATATGATTGAAATTAGATAAATATAAACCCTCACAAAGAGAAAAATGTGATTATAATTAGTTGAATGATTTTTTTTTTTTTTAATGTGATTGTAGTTAGTTTAATAATTCTTTTTTTTCATTTGTTTATTTTATTAGGGGAAAAATGTGATGTGATTGTAGTTTGTTCAATGGCACTTTTTTTTTAATATGATTGTTGTAGTTAGTTTCAATGGTTTTTTTTTTTTAATGTTATTTAATCTTTTTATTTACTATTTTAATTTTATTTTTAATATGATTGAAGTTAGATAAACATAAATACTCACAAAGAAAAAAATGTGATTGTAGTTAGTTCAATGGTTCTTTTTTTTTAATGTGATTGTAGTTAGTCAATGGTTCTTTTTTTTTAATGTGATTGTAGTTAGTCAATGGTTCTTTTTTCATGTATTTATTTTTTTTATTATGGAAAAAATGTGATGTGATTGTAGTTTGTTCAATGGTTCTTTTTTTTTAATGTGATTTAATCTTTTATTTACTGTTTTAATGGTTTTTCTTTACAATTATTTATGAAAAAAATATGATTGTAGTTAGATAGCATAAAAATATTTGTGATTTGATTTGATTTTTTTCTGATTTGATTTTTAAAGTACCAATTATTGATAATGATTAGATTGTATTTTGAAAAAAAAATTGTAATTGATTTTTTTAACTCACTGTGTTTTTTGAAAAAAAAATTATTGTGTTTTTTTAACTATCAATTCACTTAATTTGTGATTTGATTTTTAACTCACTGTGTTTTTTGAAAAATAAAATGGATCATACTCATTAAGGTCACATAATGTACCAATTATTTATGATGATTATATTGTATTTTGACCCAAAAAAAATTGCAATTGATCTTTTTAACTCAATATGTTTTTTGAAAAATAAATTATTGTGTTTTTTAATTATCAATTGACTTAATTTGTGATTGATTTTTTTAATTATTGATGATGATTAGATAACATTAAAAAAATTGTGATTTGTATGATTGAAGTTATCTCCTTTTGTTTATAATTTTTTTTTTTAATATGATTGAAGTTAGATAAACATAAACACTTACAAAAAGAAAAATGTGATTGTAGTTTGTTCAATGGTTCTAAATAATCTTTTTTATTTACTATTTTAATGGTTATTTTTTTCAATTATTTTTTTTATTATGAGAAAAATGTCATTGTAGTTAGATAGCATTAAAAAAATTATGATTTGTATGATTAAAATTATCTCCTTTTGTTATAATTTGATTTTTTAATATGATTGAAGTTAACTCATAAAAAGAAAAATGTGATTGTAGTTTGTTCAATGGCTTTAAATAATATTTTTATTTACTATTTTAATGGTTCTTTTTTTCAATTATTATTTTTTATTATGAGAAAAATATGATTGCAATTAGATAACATTAAAAAAATTGTGATTTGTATGATTGAAATTATCTCATTTTGTTTATAATTTGATTTTTTTAATATGATTGAAGTTAGATAAGCATAAACACTTACAAAAAGAAAAATGTGATTGTAATTTGTTCAATGCTTCTAAATAATCTTTTTATTTATTATTATAATGGTTCTTTTTTTCAATTATTTTTTTTTATTATGAGAAAAATGTGATTGTAGTTAGATAACATTAAAAAAATGTGATTTGTGTGATTGAAGTTATCTCCTTTTGTTTATAATTTGATTTTTTAATATAATTGAAGTTAGATAACTATAAACACTCAAGGGGGTTTTTAAGCAAAAGGGAGTTTTAACTCCAAGGCTTGTGGGAGTTTCAATATCTCAATCTGAATTTTCTAAATTTTTTATTAAAAAAAAAAACTTCAGCATTTATTGATTTAGTCAAAATTCTCTGATCAACATTTATTAACTTTTTTCAATCCACATGCCTGCATTTATTGATTTGATCAAAATCTCCTGATTAGCATTTAAAATCCCCTCATACAAATAACTATAGATACAATCTGTGTATAGTTATTGCAGTACCCTTTTCAACTTCTCTCATATACTATGGTTAGTGATAAGATTGTTAAATTATTTTTATAAAAAATCTTAAAAAACATAATTTATATATTAAAAAAATCTAAAACAAATATAAATATTTATAATTATCTCGTGCATAGCACGGGTGATAGGCTAGTACTATATATTAAGCAAAAGGGGTTTTTAACCCCAAACCTTGTAGGAGCTCCAAGCTCTCAATCTAAATTTTCTAATTTTTGATTTAAAAAAAAATAATCTTAGCATTTATTAACTTCTCCTAACCCCCAAGTCTTACCCTCATAATAACACTTTAATGCATTAAGAATAAGTATAAAAAAAATTCTTTGAAATTCAACACATATGAATTTCTTAAAAAGTCCAACACATATGATTATTATTCCTCATAATAACACTTTAATGCATCAAGAACAAGCATAAATTTTTTTTTTGAAAAGTCCAATACATATGATTATTATCAAAATATTAAACTTTAATATAATATAATAATAATAAAAAGACATTTAATTCTTTAAAAATTCTAACACATGTGATTATTATCAAATTATTAAACTTTAATATAATATAAAAAAGGAAAAAAAGAAAGCATTTAAAAAAAAAAAAAAAAGAAGATATTTAAAAATCACAATTCACATATATAGATAATTGTAAACACAATCCGTACATAGCACGGGTGATATGCTAGTTTTATATAAACTTCAAAGGGTGTTTGTAATTAATCCTAAAATCTGTTATTATATATTGTGGAGGGTATTAAATCTATCCAACATGGAGGGCTCTTGACTCACAACAAATGGGAGGCCATGTTTCTACACTTAAAAAAAAATTGGCTACTTGTAATTAATAGAATATATGCTCGATGGTGTTCTAATGTACATTTTTAAAAAAATATTAAAGTATTATTATAAAAATAATTTTATCAACTTTTTTTACGATTTGATGCAGCATATAAGTATTATTATAATCAATTTTGTTTCAAATTGAAAGATTTATAAGTGCATATCATGTCAGTAAATAAATTTTAAAAAAAAATTATATAGTATTTTCCTTTTTTTAATGAATGATATTTTCTTTAATTAATCCTAAAAATTTTCCTTGAGATTGAATAGATAAGAATAAATAGATTTTAGATTTCTGTTATCCTCAATATCTCATATTAAAACTTTTTAATTTATAATTTTGTATTACTTAATTAATAACGTTGCACCTAAATTAAATGGGTCCCCCACAGATCATCTAAGCCTATATATATATGGTCATTAAAAAAGAAATTGAAAGGTTTCAATTATTTTGATACGATCAAAAGAAGAGTTTGAAAAAGATGCATTGTCCAGAGATTGCATCTTTAACACTGACATTCTTTTGTTCAAGCTTCATGTATCAAATTTTAATTTGAATTCATGAATCTAAACTTAAACTGAGTATTAAATCATGATAGAAGTCAGATTGGAGACTGGAGAAAGTAAAGTAATTATCTCAAAGAAATTCTCCTAAGATTTTTTTTTTTTCCACACACATTCTCAAGTATCCAATATAACTGCTACAATATGAATTATTCTTAATATAAAAAGAAGAGAAGTAGACACTTATATATATAGGTTTCATTGCTTGACAGCAAAGACATAAGATTTCAGTCATTCTCTATCTCTAAACCTCTTCTCTTTTTCAACAAGTTTCATTACTTGGTAATCTCTTCTCTTTTTCAACAAGTTTCTAGCCTCCAATAGATACCAACTATTTTATGAAATCGGTTAAGTTTGTTTTATGTTTGCCTTAAAATTTTATTTGTTTTATTTTATTTTTATATTTTGGGTAGCCAATAAAATAAAGTTGGAAGACAATAAATAATAAAGCATAGGGTAAATTACAAATATACTCTATGAAATTTGTTTAAAATATGAATAGTCCGTTATGATTTTAAAAATTACAAATATCTCATTATCAGAATTTTTATTTAACAGAATTAATAATAAAATTATCTAAATTATTAATTAAAATATATTTCTAACATTATCAAAAATGGTTAATTGAGGTAATGATTCATTAATAAAATAAGTCATTTGTTATGCAATTACAAACTTAAAAGATAAGACGTAATTTCTAAAATTATAAAGAATAATTAGTATTTTAAACAAATTTTTAACCTCTTTACCGAAAAAAGGCTTTGTGGAGGGTATAAATCTATCCAACGCAGGGGGACTCTTGACTCACAACAAATGGGAAGCCCTGTTTCTAGAAAGTAGTCAGAGTAGGCATCCAACATCTTCAAAAGAAAAAAGAAAAGATTTCCATTCCAGAATGGCTAAACAAGGTTTCAAGTATAATAACTACAAAAAAAGCACATCACTTCTATACAATTCTACTTTTAGATTCTTCAATATGAAACTAACATCCACAAGTAAAACTTCAAGAAGAATTTGAAGAAAAAAAACAAATAATCCCTAATCTGTTTGATTAATCTGATACTAGAATTTGAAAAAAAAAGTATATGCATCCAATCAAATTCGCACAAGGTCAAGTCTACCATGGCCGGTTCTGTAAATTGGAGCTGACAACCCTCGAGCAAGTGAGCCGGACCTGTCCTTGAGATCCAGTTAGAACGCCAAGGTTAGACATCTTCACCATGGCCCTTGTAAAATCAACCCGAAAGGTTGTGCCATTATCAGATGCATAAGCTCTCACTAGATCACTAGTCTCTTGACTGGCCATCAACTGCTGATCAGCAAAGAGAAGTCCTCTGCCTTTCAGCAATTTTTTGTAGTAATGAGCATCAAAGACTGATCCTGATGAAATTGAAGAATCAAGTGCTATCCCCATTATACTCCTGGATCTGATGGGGGTAGGAGCAGCTCCATCGGACGAAGTGCTATTCCCATTGCCGCAAATCATGCTGATCTCCAAAAGAAAATCAGAGGGTATAGATGGGTCAGGCCGTCCAGTTCCCATAAAATTGTTAAGTCTTGGTCGGATGAAGTCACAACCGATCTTCCCAATGTTATGCCCACCTTCAAAATAGAAATATTTCAGTTTAAAGCTATGAGTGGGAATTCAATTCAGTAAAGTTAATATGATCTGAATAAGAATAATAAAGAATGAGTAAATACCGAGAAGAGCCACAGTTTGTCTGGTCGTGAATCCTCGGAGAGCAAATAGCCTAAGCGTCTCTGAGATATTGCCATCAGGCCTGGGTATCTCAGCCGTAGCTTGGGCAAAATACGACCGGTTGCCGTCCCTCCTTCCTGTAAAGACCGGATAGAATGGGCCACCAGCCTATATTTTTTACAAGAAAAAGAAAATAGGACACATCAGATTAGAGGCCACAATGCAGGAAAGGGTCGACAGAAAAATAAGCAAAGTCTGGTAATTTAATAACATTTGTTATCTTATATTCATAAAAATTGTTTCAAGAGAACTCAAACAAAGTTAAGAAAACTAAAGAGGAGAAGATCAATTAAACAAAAAGACATTATGAAAGAGAGAACAACCAAGAAAGACAATAATATCCCAAACTGATGGCAAATAAGGCTAAAATGTGGGGCTATTACTCTTCATTAACAGGAAATTGTGAGGACTGCATATTCATTTCTAAGGACCAGCTAAAACGCATAATCCCAACAAGTGATGCTCTTCAAGCATGGTTAACCAACACTATAATTCTAAAATTCAGTTCTAAGCCGTAACCATAACTCCCAACACAAAGATTATAAAATTTCTAAACCCCAAAGGTAGTGGTGCTTGTATCAATCTTAGTAAGACTAATTTAGTTTGTTGAATTTTATTATTAACTATGGCAAACTTAACAGTGGAGAAAGTAATTAATGCGTATACTTAACTGGTTTTCCAGAAACGTTACAAGGTTAGAAGAATATGAAAAATATTATCAATCAAGAAGTAGAAAAGGAAGAGAGTACATACAAGGACAATGGCATCTCTAGTGGCAAGAACAAGAATGTCAGCGCAAGATACAATTCCTGGGCAAGCATCTTCAAGCTCTTGTTTGATGGTATCAATATAATCGAAGCCCTTCAATGTCCTGTTGGGAATGGCATCTTTCTCAGCAGAGTGATTTGCGTTCCTGTTGCTATCATTTAGGAGCACTGAAGCATCACAACCCTGCAAACAAAATGTAAAAACCCCACACAACAATCAAGAACAATGAAGTTATCCCAGATCAGAATTACAAAGAAACCCCAACATATGCACATAATCAAGAAGAGAACCCATTTGAAATGAACAAAATCAACTAATTCAAGAAGAAGAGGCAACATAATTTTAAGACAAATAATCCTAAAAGCCAATAAAAAGAAAAGCTCAACAGCCAGATTGTAGTTTAGATGAAGGAAACAGAGGCGTTATTGAAACCCGTTTGAACAATGAAGTTATCAGATCAGAAATACGAAGAAACCCAACAATATGCACACAATCAAGTAAAGAAACTTAATACCCAGATTAAAATAAGAGAACCCAATTCGAAGGAACATAATCAACAGAATTTAAAGAAAGCTAATCCTAAAAGCCAAGAACAAGAAAAACCAGGATTATAGTTTGGATGAAGAAAAAAAAACCCCAATTGAAGAGAAATGTGAGATGCAAGAAGAGAGAGTAACATACGACAAAGGAAAGGGCATTAGATTAGGGCAAAGCAAACAGTGGAATCAAAAACAAAAAAGAAATCAATACGAGAAATATACTATACCTGAATGAAGCAATCGTGGAAGAAAAGGCGGAGGAGTTGAGCAGTAGAATTCTTGTTTCGAACCAATATTTGCGCCATGGTCGATCTCACGATCTTCTCAGCTTGTGGGCACTTTTCTCTGTAAAACTCATATTGTAGACTTGAGATTATGTGTGTCCGTGAAGGAAAGACGCTTTCTTGTTCTTCAGTTGCGGAAGACGAATCCAAGGAAACAGTCGGAGAATCCGAAGAAGAAGAAGAAGCAGAGGGAGGATTGAGATTGATAGCCGCAGCAAGAACAGAGACCATCACCACCACCATGAATACCCATCCACGAGAAACCGTGCTTGACATGATTGAAACTATGTTTTTTTTTTCGATCAGACTCAAAGGAATTTGATAAATCAAACTTGGATTGGGAGAAACAAAAAAATAATAAAGGCGGGAAACAGGTGTTTGGGGAGCTGAGTTCTGGTAGATAATGAGAAAGAAAAAGAGAGAGAGGGTTTGGGTGGTTGGGTTAACCGTTATGCATACAGGCCCACACTCATATACAATCATTTGTTTGAAATATGATCATATGGGATTGGAGCATACGGGATTGGAGCATACGACTGGACTGGACTCGACTCGACTGGGCTGTCATTTTGGCCTAGGGAGTTCTCACCACCAGGCTCAGTCCTATAATTTGATTTGTTTAAGTTGTAAAACAAATTAGATTGATGCTGTAATTGTTATTATATATTTTATTCATTATTTTTTTTAAAAAAATAAACGATAAGTATGATTTTAAAAATAAAGTATACTTTTTATTTTATTTTATTTTAAATATGACAAATGTAATGAAATAATATGGTATGGTAACAATTATTGAATCAATTACATAGGGGCTTATGAAATGAATTAATTGAATTATTAAAGTGGATATGGAGTCCGTGGACCATTTTTCCGTAGACAAGTATCATCAAAACATATGGATATGTTCATTAGATCAATTTGTTATTTTTCATGAATAATTTACACATACACATTATTTAAACAAAACAAATAATTTAAATCATGAAAGCAAGACCTTTAGTGAATATCATAAAATCCAACAACTCTAGTCTACAAAGCAGACAAAAAAGAAACCAAACCTTAACAAAAACATGTTTATTTATGACGACCAAGTACATCTAAAGGCTCACCTCTTTTTTCTTCTTTTCTTTTTTCTTCTTCTTTCTTTTCATTTTTTCAATTCTTTTTTTTTTAATCTACACCCCTTAAAAAATTCTAGGAATTAATTCCTCATCTATTGTTATGCTTTATACTCACTAGTGGATGTACATTAGTAATCTGTTAAATAAAAAATTCTAACAATAGGATATTTATAATTTTTCAAATTACAAGTGACAATTCGTATTTTAAGGAAATCTCAAGAGGTATATTTATAATTTATCATTTTCTTTTGAAATATTTTATGATTCATAGCATTTTTTATTTACTAATGGTTAGTTTTTATAGTGATTTTTTAACTTTTTAAAGGCATACAAAAAATAAGGAAAATGTGTTGACTTTTTGACTAATTTAACTTGTTCTCCACAACTCCTAAAGATGACACAAAGTGATGAAAGTGAAACCCAATTATATGGGTAAAGTGTTTGTTAATTTACAGAGTAAGTGTATGCTCTAATAATGTATTTAAATGTTAGAAAATTCTACTATACACACCTTCTGTCATATGCACTTTTAATTATGTTATTTTCTTTTTTAGTTATGATCAATTTTCTTCTTTAATTATAACTTTAATGTATTGTTTATTGTGACTTTTTTTTTTTTTATAGTTATGACACAAAAAGTATAAAATTATACAATTTTTTTCTTTAATTACAAGGTCGATATACTAATCTTTCCTGTAGATATTTGTTAAAGTGTGTAATATGTTCATTGTCTTCATACATAACACAGTCAAACCAATTACAAAAAATACAAAAAATTAAAGTTAATCTCTTTATGATTTTTTCTCATTTGAATGATGCAATTTCTTATCTTAATTTTTGCACAATAAATCAAGCAATACTGATTTGTTCTGTATTTTATTTGTTTCTTTGCAAGATTTGCAATTATATTCTCAAATCTTATGCCACGAAAGATAGATTTTTTTTTAATAGAATCATCATATATAATTTTTTTTAATGTATGTAGATGTTGTTAATATTGTACTACTTTTAAAATGTTTGTACATATTTTCAGTTTGATTTAAGTTATTATTGATGTTATTCTTTAATTCTAATTTTTTTTTTTTTGTATATCTTTTTCACAATATTATTTTAATAACTTTTTCCAAATTGCACACACATGGCGCTACACCTCTAGTATATCTAATATTTTGTCATGTTAGTCAGGGAGTTTGGGTGGGACACTCAATTGTTCTTTTCATACTTTGATATACGCTTGATGTGGGAAGGGAAACCATTCCATTGCCCAACCATTCATTTTTTTTAAAATTTTTTGTTTCTTTTCCACAAGGTAGAAATGTTAACAAGTTAATAAGTAGATTATTAGACGGAAGTGAGTTGCTTGATGATGAAAGAGTCAGTTTCAACTTCCAAATTCTCCATCCAAAGCTAATTTTAGGCCATCCCTTAGTGCCCAGAACTCTGCCACCACGCTGGAGGTGTGGCCGATATTTCTGCTAAAGCCCACAACCCAATGGTCCAAGTGAGCTCTAATCAGACCCCCAGCAGAGGCTTTCCCAGGGTTACCCTTGGACACACCGTTGGTATTGAGTTTGAGAAAACTGGGACTGGGGGTTTCCATTCCATTTGACAAGGATCTCTGTAGGTGGCTTATCCGTAGGAACAGGATTAAGGTGATGCCACTCTAGAGCATGGGCAACGGCTGAAGTGGGAGAAAAAGGTGGGGGCTGAACTGATTTGAGCACGCATGCGTTACGGTTCTTCCAAATGAACCAGCACGCTATGAGAAAGACAACAGACCAGGGAGCAGAAGATGGGTAAGACATGCAACGAAGACATATATAGTGAATCATGTCAAATACTTGTTAACTATAAAGACATGCAATGAAAGGAAAGCCAAATAGACAGAGAAACATACCAGAAACCAAGAAGAGGAGAAGCAACACACTACAACATTTTCTTAGTTTAGTGACATTTGAAAGTGTCACAAAACTATTAGTTTAATGATATATTTTTAGTCTTGTGACATTTTGAACAAGTGCTATTTGTATCCATGCCACAGTAGATACTAGTGCCACGGTAGATACTTGCAAGTGCCACTACACCATCATGGCTAAAAACTTTTAATGACATTTTGATGTCATGGTAGATATTATTTGTGGCACTACCAAGTGCCATTAAAAAAAGAATTAGTGACACTTATAGGTGTCATTACACCATCAAGACTAAAACCTTTCAGTGACACTTTAATGTCATGGCACTACAACAAAAATAGTCTTTAGAGACGAAAATTAATGACGAAATTTTTTTTTGTCACGAAATATGTATCTTTTAATGATGAAAATCATATTTCGTCTCCAAATGTATCATTTTTAGAGACAAAAATAAAATTTCGTCACCAATCTAAATCATAATAAAAAAAAATAGGTGACGAAATTATATTTCGTCATTATTTATATTTTTTTTGTCACCAAATATTTTCCTGCTAATATTTTCGGAGGGCGCCAAATTAATAGACTTTTGGTGACGAAAAAATTTGTCACCAATTATAAAATTATTAATGACAAATATATTTTTGTCACCAATAATTTGGTGATATTTTAATATCATTTAGTGACAAAACTATTTTTGTGGCCAATATTTTTATCTTTGGTGAAGAAATAATTTTGTCACCAAAATATAATTTAGTCACTAAATATTTTAGGGGGAAATAAAAATGTTTTGTTACAATCGGTTTCTCTTCTCAATCACACACAGTCATTTCTCGGTTCAAACCTATTTCACACACACACACACACACACACACACACACACACACACACGTTATACTACACAGGGCCCTCACCGCCGCTGCTCACATTGGATCAACCCACCGCCGCTCTACCATTTCCGACAGCCCTCACCGCCGACAGCCCTCACCGCCGCCGCCGTTAGCCCCTCCTTTCCTCACCGCCGCTACTGTGCCGATCGGAGAACACCGCTGTTAGTCTCTCTCTCTCTCTTGATGCTTAAAGGCTGTGGGTGATTTTGGTTGTTGATTACTTTTTAATTTACTCAAAATGGAAATTTTATGAGTGTTTTGATCAATTCGATAAAAAGAAAATGAAATTTTGGTTGATTTTTTGTGTTAGTTTTGATTTGATCCCTTCTGGCATTAGGGTTTAGTTGGAATGTCATCAATTTTTTGCAAATTTATTTACTTTAGAGGTTATCTCTACTGATATCTGAGGCTGTGTGGTGATTTTGGTTGTTAATTACAATTTAATTTACAGGAAATTGGGGTTATGATTATGGGTGCTTCGATGGATTTGACGGGACTGATCAATGTAAAAGAACATGAAAAATTGGTTTAATTATGTGTTAGTTTTGATTTTATCCCCCTTCTGGCATTAGGGTTTAATTGGAATGTACTCAGATTTTTGCAAATTTATTTACTTGAGATTTTGTTATATTGATGGGACTTTAGTTTTGATTTAATCGTTTATCTCTTTATTTAGAGTTTGTAAGTTTTAGAACTTTATAGGATATGAATAATAAAATGAAAAGAATGTTGTTACGGATCTATAGTCCTGCCCTATATATTATAGGTTGTTTGTCGCACTCCATTTTTGACTTAAAATGATGTTCTTTTGCCCTAGAAGTCTCATCTTGGCAGACCTTGTGGTTAACTTTGCCTTTTCTTATCATATAACTCAAATCACCTTAGTCTGCATACATTCATACATATATACATGCCCTTAGTGGTTGCACTGTAGCTTCAAAAGTTTGATACTAATAGACATATCTCATGTCCCAGCTCTATAGGACTTGAATGGAAAATTTAATACCCAGAATAGAGGGAAAACAATGCAGCTGTTATGATCTACTGTTCTATTCCAAGAATCAAAATGTTATGCTGTCATCTGTTGAGCAAAGTAATGACAGTTTTATGTTTGCTTTTGCGCAGGTATGACTATTCTGGGTATGGACAGTCTTCTGGAAGGTGTGTGGCAATCGAAAACTTTTCTAGATGAAAGTGAATTGTTAAGTTATATAGTGTGCCTTGTAGTGATAGAAAGTGTCATCTATGGCACATAGCATCCTTGTTTTGCAGCCAAGTGAGCATAATACATATGCAGATATTGAGCTGTGTATAAGTGTCTTGAGGAGAGCTATGGTGCTAAGCAGGAGAATATTATCCTTTACGGCCAATCTGTTGGGAGTGGCCCCACGTTGGATCTTGCAGCTCGTCTTCCTCATTTGAGAGCTGTGGTTCTGCATAGTCCTATACTTTCAGGCTTAAGAGTCATGTATCCTGTGAAGCGTACATATTGGTTCGACATTATAAGGTAACATTGATCTTCTTCAGATCATCTGTTTATCTATACTATTATTTTGATTGAGAATTATGCATTTTTTTTTTTTTTGGGTCTAATTAAATGGTGTTTTGTTGACTGTGTGCAGAACATTGACAAAATCCCATATGTTAATTGTCCTGTGCTGATTATTCATGTAAGTATGCATTTTTCAACATTTTACCTTTTAGAATTACTTATGGTAATTGAAGAACCATTCTGATACAGTTTTTAGACAATTAAGCCATTGTATAAGCTAGCATGAAACTCTTACCTTCTTTATCTGCCTTGCTTCTTTGTTTCTGTGTTTTTTGTGGGTACATGTATATGATCATAACCACGAACTTGGATGACTAAGATCTTATGACTTGATGGCTATAGTTGAGAGTTTTCCATGGTATTTGTCACATCCTCTCTAAGAAACTGGTTTTAGAGAGAGATCCTCAGAAGAAGACAAATCCAAACTATAACCAAGACAAATGATGGCCAAATTAGTTCTTAGTATTGTGACTCTTATTTAATTGCTGGTTTCTGAACTTTGGCTTAGGTTAGGACACTTTTAAACTTCACTATTTCATCATAAAATGTTTGCACATTATAAATAGAACCTTGACTGTACTGTCATCTATTATCAGTTTCCATACTTGCTTTCACACTAGTAAATATTTTCTAGTTGTACTGGATATGGCATTGATAATAAATACCTGGCAATGCCTTACAGTTAGCATTACTAGTGGTACACTGGATGTTCCTTGGTGTGTGGGAGGCAATATTTCTGTGGCGGGTTTGCTTTTAAGTTTGGGTTGTGTCATGTCTTCCAATGCAATGAATACTTGTTAGTGGACCTTCCTATGGGGCAGTCTTTATATCCAGTCTAATAACCAAGAGTTGCATTCAATTAGTAGGTTTGAAGAGATTTTATTTTCCATGATAAGTGGATTTTTTCCTTTAGCAGGAATCACTTATATAGTGGATACGTTTGATTTCTTATTGTAGGGTTTTTTTTATATTGAGTTAAAGTTATTTGCTTCTTTTTTTTTTTTTTGGTATGATGCTTCAGGTTGAATCATCCAAATATTATTAAAATAAGTAGGTTTACAATTCATTGATTTAAAAGTTCATATATAAGGTATATATGTTGAATTTACCCTCCTCTACTTTTATATTGTGTTTTCATGTTTCAGTATAATTTGAAAATCAAACCAAACATGAAATTTGAAAATCAAATTTGAACACCAGAGGTAAGTAGTGTTTTGTTCTTTCTAACACTTAAGCTTGAAAATATGCCATCGGGCTCCAAAATTGTGAAACAGCCATGAGAAGGCACGGGAACACCTCAGAAGGGACTGATGTAAGTTGTGTAAACTCACGAAACTAGCACGGGACTCTTTGTTTGAAAATTATTTAGAAAAATGTACTTTTCCAACATTTAGGCTTGAAAATAGGCCATCGGGGGCCAAAATCGTGTAACAACCACGAGCTGGCTCGGGAAACACCTCAAACACCTCGGGAGGGACCAAAGTAAGTTGTGAAAACTTACGGAACTAGCACGGGACTCCCGGTTCGAAAACTAAGTCAAAAAATGCACTTTTTCACACTAAGCTTGAAAATAGGCCTTTGGGGCCAAAATCGTCCAACAGCCACGAGACG
This sequence comes from Camellia japonica, assembly GCA_030407325.1. Taxonomy (NCBI): domain Eukaryota; kingdom Viridiplantae; phylum Streptophyta; class Magnoliopsida; order Ericales; family Theaceae; genus Camellia; species Camellia japonica. Next base: position 1,953,480 of record JAPPVO010000032.1, on the reverse strand, counting down.
GCCCAGGAAACACCTCAAACACCTCGGGACGGACCAATGTGAGTTTTGAAAACTTACGGAACTAGCACAGACTCCGATTTGAAAACTCAGTCCAAAAATGTACTTTTTCACACTTAAGCTTGAAAATAGGCCTTCGGGGGGCCAAAATCGTGCAACAGCCACGAGACGGCCCGGGAAACACCTCAAACACCTTGGGACGGACCAATGTGAGTTGTGGAAACTTACGGAACTAGCACGGGATTCCAGGTTTGAAAACTAAGTCCAAAAATGCACTTTTCCACACTTAAGGTTGAAAATAGGCATTCGGGGGCCAAAATCGTGTAACAGCCACGAGACGGCCCAGGGAACACCTCAAATACCTCGGGAGGAACTAATGTGAGTTATGGAAACTAACGGAACTAGCACGGGACTCCCAGTTTGAAAACTAAGTCCAAAAATGCACTTTTTTACATTTAAGCTTGAAAATAGGCCTTCGGGGGCCAAAATCGTGCAACAGCCATGAGACGACTCGGGAAACACCTTAAACACCTCGGGATGGACCAATGTGAGTTGTGAAAACTTACGGAACTAGCACGGGACTCCCGGTTTGAAAACTAAGTCCAAAAATGCACTTTTTCACACTTAAACTTGAAAATAGACCTTCGGGGGCCAAAATCGTGCAACAGCCACGAGATAGCCTGGGAAACACCTCAAACACCTCGGGATGGACCAATGTGAGTTGTGAAAACTTACGGAACTAGCACGGGACTCCCGGTTTGAAAACTAAGTCCAAAAATGCATGTTAAATTGTATATGTTATGGATAAGATAATAATTGTTTAATTGACATTTTTTTTTTTTTTGTGTTTCATTTTTTTTCAGATTCGAGATTTGATATGGACGTGTTTGGTAATTTGGAGGGCCGATGGTAGCTCATTTTGTGTTTTTGTTCATATTACCTTACATGTATTTTGGTTGTGTTGTAAATTTTATATTTTTGTTAGTATTACGGGGCATGTTTGGTAATCCACCCTTGATATTTTATTTTTGTTGATATTAGTAGACATGTTTTTTGTTGGATATTAGGAGATGTGTTTGGTAATCTGCATACGGTTGATATTATATTTTTGTAGATATTAGTAGACGTTTTTTGTGGATATTAGGAGACATGTTTATAATCCGCATGCAATTCATATTGTATTTTTGTGGATAGTGCTAAAATTTGATTGTGATGTTTATGAAAATGAACAGATTTTTGTATTGATTTGTAATAGATATTTTATTGAACAGGTTATTGAAATGCGCAGGGAATTGTTACTGAAAAGAAAAAATTTCAGAAGAAAATAGTACCTCCATTTTCAAAATTTTTAATTTTTATTAGTGATGAAATAAAAAATGTCGCTATTAGTTTTCAAAAAACATGACGAATAATTTTGTCACTAATGATATAGTACGAAACAAATAATTTCGTCACATTTGCTGAATATTTCATTGCTAAATTGAAATATTTGGTGACAAAATGTTTTTTGTCATTGAATAATTTTCTTTTTTGCTTATTTTAGTGACGAATTTTTTTGTCACCTTAATCCATATAATTGGTGAGGAAAACTTTCGTCACCAAAATATATTTGGTGATGAAATATTTCGTCGCAAAAAACAATTAAAATAAAATATTATTTAGTTTTGGTGACGAAATTGGTGTTTTAGAGGACGAAAAATTCAACATTTGGAGATGAAACATTTCGTCGCCAAAAATGAAAAATAGGTGACGAAACTGTTTTTCGTCACCAGGTACTTTTTGTGACAACGTATAGGCCACGAACGTGATGACAAATTTTTTTCGTCACAGATCACTTTAGTGACGAAATTTTGATGTTTGGAGACAAAATCAATCTGTCACCAAAGGCCTTTTTTGTTGTAGTGTGGCAGGCACTATTCGTGACGTTATCAAGTGCCATTCATGATGACCCGCACCATAAACCTATACACCACACTTTTCCCACTACACCTCTATAGCATCACATGATTATATATGCAACATATATTATTTATATAGTACATACATCCATATTAATATAAAAGTATATGTATAAACATAATTATTTTATTGAACATAATTTATTTAAAATAAACTATTTACTAGCAAAATAAAATAAAATAAAAAGATCACTTTTGGCTACTAATTGGCTTTTAGTTGCTAAAAAACTTAACTTTTGCTGACCAAAATCGGATTTGGTCGTCGAAGATGCACTTTCAGCTACCAAAATTTTCGTCGCCAAAAAATTTAATTCCCGTCTTAGGATTTTAGTTCTATCGCGCTAAAAATGGCCACTTTTGGTGACCAAACTTATTTTTTAGTCGCCAATTGTAGACTTTTGACTACTAAAATTTTTTTAGTCACCAAAAAACTTTACTTTTGGCTACTAAAATTTTTTTTTTGGTAAAACCCATATAATCAGCAACCAAACTTATTTTTAGTCGCCAATTGTAGATTTTTAGCTACTGAATTTTTTTAGTTGTCAAAAAGCTTTACTTTATTGAGTTTAATTTTTTCCTGTAGTGTATATTGAGTTTTATTTATTTATTTTTAATCATTTACTGCATTTTAAAATTTTAGAAAATATATTGGCATTTTTTGTTTTTTCAAAAATGCCATTATAAGCTTGGAAAGTTTTTGGCTTAGTGGCATTTCTCAAAATGCTATAAAATATTTGTTTATGGCACTTTTCACCTAAGTGCCATAAAAGTAATTTGCACCTACCTAGTGTTCTGACATTTTTTAAAAAATGCCATTGCTACTAAAGTTTAGTGGCATCTGTTGATAAATGTCACGAACATAATTTTTTGTGTCATTATTTTATAAAATGCCATAAAATTGATGTGATATTTTTTTATTGAAATGCCACTAGAGCCTTATATGTTTGTGGTTCTATGGCATTTTTCTAAAACATTTAATGCCAATTTTTATTTTTGTGGCATTTTCTAAAAACATGCCACTAGTGTAGTGTCACTAAAGTGCAAATTTGTTGTGGTGTCATTTTTGTTGTAGTGAAGTGACACTTTTTTTAATTGAAATGCCACTAGAGCCTTGTATGTTTGTGGTTCTATGACATTTTTCTAAAAAATGCCACCAAATATTCTTTTTGTGACATCTTTTAAGAACATGTCACTAGTATGGTGTCACTAAAATGTGTTTTTATTGTAGTGACATGAGCCCAAGGAACCTCATACCCATTGCTATTAGCTCTGAATTTTTATTTTTTTTTCTCTCTATTTCTTAACTCTTTGTTATTATTTGATCAACAATATTATAGACCCCCAAAAATACAATCCCTACTCACATATGATTGGTTCAAGAAGAAAAGAAAAAAAAAAACAAAAAAAACCAAAAACAAAACAAAAACACATGATTAGTGAACATCATTTTGGGGGTCATAGAGGTCCCCAACTTTAGGAGTGCCAAACATTTTGTTATATGATTTAGAAAAATGCTTCAGAACTTGAATTTTTCACGGCTTGAGTGGCCCGAATCCAAAACGAAAATAAACTTTGGTGCACATCAACTCGAATTTTTCACAGCTCGAGTGGCCCGAATCAACTTTGGTGCACATCATTTTTTTTTCCCTCTTTTATATCTGAAACAGAGGAGGAATGAAGAGAGAGAGAATGAAGGGGAGCAGAGAGGAAGAGAGAAGGAAGGGGAGTAGAGGGAGGAGGAATAGACATCATTAGCACTGCCATCACCGACGCCATCACCGGTGCCCGCCATCCACTGTGTATACATAAATCTGTGTATACATAGATAGATCTGTATGTATATACACAGATCTGTATCTCTCTCTCTCTGTATTTATCTCTCTCTCTCTCTCTCTCTCGTTCTCTGTATCTCTCTCTGTGAAGTGTTGATGATGATGATGTGTTGATGATAATGCGTTGGTTATTAATGATGATGATGCTGTGTTGATGATGATGTGTTAGGATGATGTGTTGATGATGATGATGCTATGTTGATGATTATGTGTTGGTCTCTTCTTTCTTCTTTCTTCTTTCTTTTTCTTTCTTCTTCTTCTGTGAGTTACGGAAAGGATGAAAAAAAAGAGGTCAAAACGACGTCGTTTTGAGATTTCGTGTCACGACTTACTCCCCGTACCCAAAGGTTAAGCTTCGTGTTGGCCAGTAACTGAGGTTACCTCCGGCCAATTATTAAACAAATTAATAAACGCGAGCGGAAATAATATTCAAGTGAGCGTACCAAAATAATCATTGGAGCTTCTATTTAATTAACTTGTCAGAGCTGAACTATCTCTACAAAGTGCTTTGTGCCTACCCTACGTGCTGGCCCTGACATGTCACCTAAAAGTAGTAAACAACTATAAGCACATGGCAGAGTGAGAAATATTATACTAAGAGTATAAGGGCATAAAATTCACCATGGATAATTATTGGCTAAACAGAGCTTGATATTAAAATACAGAATATATAATACATAGATCAAATACGGAAATCATATACATAATCATAACCACAGTAAAGAACGGAACATAACAGATGTATGGACTCAAGAGATGGCTCATACGAACTCTAGAGGTGGCTCCCACCATAGTGTAGCACTTAGTTCCGTATAGCACTTTGCTCCACACCAGAAGTCATAACCACGGTATAGAACCGGACAAATGTATGGACTCAAGAGGTGGCTCGTACAAACTTTAGAGGTTGCTCCCACCATAGTGCAGCATTTAGCTCCGTATAGCACTTTGCTCCACACCAGAAATTCAGAGGGTCAATGGATCCATAACAGACAGAGGGTCACAAAGTGACTAATCAGAGGGCCAATGGTTATTTAAGTCCCCCAAGGCATGGGACCTCCGTGGTAGTACTTACAGAAAATAATTACTTATAAAAACAGTGTCAAATAATTAATAAGATTTAAATAACATATCCATGGGTTTCAATTTAAGCAAATAGGGGTCAGAAAATAATCCACCTAATCGAAATATTAATATAATTTATAAAATACAAATTGCGTAAAATAAATTATGGTAACTCAAAACATACGTAAAATATATAATGGTAACTCAAGGTATAATATAACTCACCTTAACTTTAATACCTTACTCTTTCTTTCCACTACCAAAGACCCTCTCAGCTTCCACTATTTTTTTCCTTCCTTTCTCTCTTCTTTCTTTCCTTTCTTTATATTCTCTCATTTTTTTTTCCTTTTCTTCTTTTTTTCCTTTCACCCAGCTGAATCACCTCCTTTTATACTAGAGGAAATGCTTGCCCAGCAAGCTTAGTGACACGTGGCCATGCCACATACCCCTTTATATTGTATCATCATCTGTAGGTTTTAATCTTATCCCTTAGAAATGTAAGTATAAATTAGTGACTTATTTATGCTTTGACCCCCAAAGTTCTTACTAATTATATTATTTTACAAAATTACACATAATAATACAAAATAAATTATATATTTTCCTAACTGTGATTAAATAATATTAGTATAAATTTTACAGAATAATTAATTACACATAATAATACAAAATAAATTATATATTTTCCTAACTGTGATTAAATAATATTAGTAAAAATTTTATAGAATAATTAAAAATCTGGGTTGTTACATTTCGGGCCACTCGAACCACAGAAAATTCGAGTTACATAGTAGGATTGTATGATTTAAGAAGATGACTAGAAAGTTACACATAGCTAAACCATTTTTTTATTTATAGTAGTAATAATAACAACATGGAATCCGAGAGTAGATGCAGGGGTGGTGGTAAAAAGGGAAAAGTTAGGAATCATGAAAAAAAATTTATGAAAATGATCATGAAAAATTTATGATCCTTGGATTACCTTTATTAGTGTGTGGTGCTTTATTCTAAGTGTAATCCAAGGGTCCTTGGATTACCTTTATTAGTGTGTGGTGCTTTATTCTAAGTGTAATCCAAGGGTCACAAAACTTTCATGATATCTAGCATTGTTGTGGTAAAAAGCCATCTATAGCATGGATACCATTGGCCTACATGCAAACTGTAACTAGACATTAATAATGGGGTTTTTTACTGGCCGGTCCTACCTTTTACACTTATTCCCCTCTTAGTCCTGAGTTTTGCTCTTGTGCACCAACAGGTCATGAGCCTTTTTTTTTTTGTAGCGTTTTACCCCTCCCCTATTTTGGCGCATTTCTATTTGGATTTTCCATCAAAATATTGTGTTTGTGATTTGAATTTCTGTGGAACTTCACGATTTGCTACTGTATTATTGTGGAGCTTCGTGATTTCTGATTTCGTGCTTGGTGTATCTTCGCGATTTGTGATTTGCGATTGCGTGCTTGGTGATTCTTCCTGTTTGCGATTTCGCATTTGGTGTATAGTTACATTTTCTGATTTACGATGTTGTGGAGTTAGGTCGACTGGTATGTTTGATTTTGATTTCAATTTCAATGTTTTGGTTCTTTTTAGTTTGAGTTGGTGATTTTAATTTTGTGGTGATATTGTTGTTACTCTGTTGTTTCTGTTGCGATTGAATTTGTGTTTTGATCATGATATTGAAAGTTTTGAGATATGTATATGTTGATTGAATTTTAGATTTTTATTTTTTTTGGTTACGAAATTGTGTTGATTGAACACAGGTGTTGGTTTGTTATTTTATACAGTGATAATTTTATCACTGTGTATTTTGGGGGTGTTGTTGGATTAACTTTTTCAACAGTGATAAATTTATAAGTGAGTATAGGAATAGGAGATGAAAAGGTTGCATAATGTAATGGTAAGACTCAAATCGAGTTACCATGTCTAATAAGTGTAAGCATTATTCACTGTTCTTGGTCTTTTGTGGTGTTAACTGTTAAAGTTATCAGTGTTGGTTTTTGGATGTGTTTGAGTTGGTTGATAATTTTATCACAGTATTTGATTTTGTTTTAGGGTGTTTGAGTTGTTTGCTGAAATATAATTGTTGTTTGTTGCAGGATTTATAGTGATGGAGAATTGTTCGTTTCTTATGTATAAGTTTAGAGGTGTGACATTGGTTATCAAGTATAATGATGGATTTAATTTCAAGGATTTAGTATATAAATTGTGTGCAAAGTGGAGTGAGTTTGTTGGTAGTTCTTTGAATATATCGTATTCAATGCCTAGACATTCTTGTTGTGGTCTACAAAGTGAAGAGGATTTGGAGGTTATGGTTGGACTGGCACTTTCTTGTGATATTCATTGTATTTATGTTTTTGTAAAGTGTTGTTCCTTGGGTGAAGGTTATATGATTTGTGATGGTGAAGCTAGTAGTAGTAGTAGTAATAGTGTTGTTTGTGAAACTAATTTTTTGCCTTCATTTTATTCAAATCAACGGAAACCTTTACTCTCCGATGGGTAGGTTAATTGTATGAAAGGAGTGGGACAAAGGTTTGCTCAAGGAGTTGTTGAATTTCGAGATGCGTTGTCAAAGTATTCTATTCATTCCGGTTTTAATTTTGATTTTGCTAAGAATGATAAGGATCGTGTCACTGTTCATTGTAAGAGAAGGGCTAATTTGGGATGTTCATGGAGCGTGCATGCTAGAGTGGAAAATTATAGTAAAGCTTTTGTTATTAAACAATTTGATGATGTTCATAATTGTGGATCTTCTTTTCGTACAATTAAACATGCTAGGATGACTTCAAGTATGATTGGTGGGCTAATTTCAAGTGATATTCGTAATAAGGCTTTGACATCGGTTAGTGAGGTGGTTTGTAATTTCAAGGACTATTATGGAACATAAGTTTCTTATCAGCGAGCTTGGATGGGTGTTCAAAAAGCAAGGGGTCTTGTTTTTGGTGACTATTCATCATCATTTGACAATCTTCGTTGGTATGTTGATGCCGCTAATGCTTGCAATCTGAGGAGTGTTTTTGATATGGAATTTGATATTGATAGTAAATGAAGACATTTCAAATGCTTGTTTTTCACTTTTGAGGCATATATTCATGGTTTCAAGTATTGTAGGCCTGTGTTGATGCTTAATGGAACTTTCTTGAAAGGAAGATACAAAGGTTGTTTATTGGCTGCTACGGCAAAAGATGGTAACCAATGTATAGTTTATGTCTATTTGTTATTATTATTGAAACAGTGATAATTCTATCATTTTTGTTACTGGAGAGTGCTGATTATTGAGTATGGTCAATCCATTAGTGATAAATTTATGCGTATACTTTTGTTAAATTTTTATATTTATACAGTGATAAATTTATCTATGGCTGGTGCTATATGTTATATACTTTGTGTTTTGATTTTCTTTTTGTAATTTTTTATTTGTTATTGATAACATGTATATATATATTTTGTTTGTAGGTTTATATCCGTTATGTTTTGCTATTGTTGATAGTGAAAGTTATGACAGTTGGCATTGGTTCTTGTCAAAGTTATTAGGTATTTTGACTCCGGAGAGGGATATTGCGTTTGTTACTGATCGACATGGAGGTTTACTGAAAGCTTTAGCTGAGGTCTTTCCGTTTTCTTCTCATTCTTTTTGTCTAATGCATTTGAAGACAAACTTGAAGACTTATTTGTCAGTGAAGAGTCGTGAATCTAAAGAGTATTTGCTTACTCTTTTTAGTAGATGTGCATATGCTCCTACTATTGAGTTGTTTAATGAGCTATTTGAAGAATTTAAGGGTCGTTGTGGTCGTAGTGTTGAGAAGTTTCTTGAGAATTTGCCTAATGAGCGTTGGTGTAATTCTTATTTTCAAGGCAAGAGGTATGGTGAAATGTGCACAAATGCTGCAGAATCTTTTAATTCATGGATTAGGGATAAACGCCACTTGTTTTCAACTAGTCTTGTTGATGCTATACGGGTAAAACTAATGGAGCAATTTTCAAGAAGGAGAGAAGTTGGAAATAAGTGGAATCATATTGTTTGTCCTTTTGCAGAGAAAAAGTTGGAAGAAGCTTTTAATGATACAAAATCATGGATAGTTAAGAAATGTAGCGATGACATTTATGAAATCCAATTGGATCATTCAGTTATGGTTGATATTGGGAAACGTTGTTGTTCTTGTCGATTATGGGAAATTGATTCTTTTCCTTGCAAACATGATTTTTGTGCTATAAAGAGGAGTGGGAAGGATCTGAATTGCTTTCTTGATGATTACTACCGTGTTAGTAGTTATTGTGATTCTTATTCACATTCTATCTATCTAGTTCCTAGTATGTGGAAGCCAAATGTAGTTGTTGATGATGACGTTGTTTTACCTCCTCTTTGTAAGAGACCAGCTGAACGTCCAAGAACGGAGAGAATACCTTCTAAAGGCGAAATCAAGAGAATTAGGTACAGTAGGTGTGGAAAGATGGGAACTCATAATTGGAAGACATGTAAAGAAGCTTTGCTTTAGTTGTACTGATTTTAATTGAATTACTTTGTTGAGAGTTGAGAGGTGTTACTTGCATTAAATGATTGAGTATTTTTTGAAAGATGTATCATTTTGGTACTTGCATTGAATGATTGAGGAATTTGTTGAACAGAAATTATATTTTTTGCTGATATTTTTACAGGATTAAGTTTCACAGATTTATATTATTTGATTTGGGTTAAATGTAGTTGCTGTTTTTGGTGTTTTATAAAGTGATAAATTTATCACTGGTTGGTTTGGACAAGTTGATGGATTATTTTTTTGTAAGAATGATAAATTTACCATTTATGTGGTTCTTGAATTTTGTTATTTTGAAGAATGATAAATTTATCACTTATTGTGTGGGAAGAGTTGATGGTTTATTACATTTAAGTCAGTGGTTGATAAATTTATCACTGTCATAGCCAAGCAAATGTTCTTTTCTACAGTTATAAATTTATCATTGTTTGGAGTTATATAGTTTTCCCAGGAAAAATTTCCACAATACAAAGGTGTAGATCAAATCTCTAGAATACATAATTGCATATCTACTGTATTAACTACTTTAAAAAAGCAAAAAATTTTAGATCAACTACCATGTTTATCTGGTTTAGCAACAAGTTCTCAGTCTGCATACTGTTTTGTGGTCACTCAGAAGCTAGCTTTGGATGTTTGAGTTGTTTAACTAAAGTATCAAATGGTTTTAATTATTCAAAAATCACCAAGGATGGCATGTTCTTACATTCATTCTCAAAGTTGGGAATATCTACAAATTGTAACAGTATTTTAATTTCCAATTTAGACAATGTAATAGTGCTTGTGTTTTAATTTTCAATTAGGTAAATTTTTTATTATTTTTTATAGTGTTTTGTTTACTTGAATTGGGGAAAAAGAATGAGAGAAAGAGAGTCACTGGTTTTTTTGTTTGAACAGTGGTAAATTTATCAGTGTTCACAGTGATAAATTTGTTGAAACAGTGATAAATTTATCAGGGTAAACAAAACACTATAAAAAATAAATTTATCAGTATAATGACTCCAAACCTGTTATTAACCTTTAAATTCAACACAAATACTCATATTAGAATCAATATTTTGAATGAAATTTGGATAACAAGACTGATATCAAAAGCCAGATCTGGTAACGATATGGCTAAAAAAGACTGAATGTTTCATTGAAGCAAATTTGAGATTGTAACAACCAAGCATTGTCCATAACTTTGACATTGTAACAACCAAGCATTGTAATATTCATTGGAGGAAAGTAAGAACCAAAATCATCAAAATACAGGTAACACTGTAACAAGCAAACAAGCAAAATGTAAGAAGTATTGACATTCTAACAATCAAATGAATCAGTGTTTCCTTTTGTTTTCTTCCATTCCAGATCTGTTGATTATTGTAGAGGCAAGTCATCAATGTTTTCATCAGGTATTTGTCGTTGAGCAACTTGTTGGTCAGTCAAGAAGATAGTTAACATATCAGCTCTCAATTGATTGCATTCTTCCTTGGAAAAAGTAGGCATTATGTTGTTTTTGGAAACATATTGCCTCATGATATAACAAACAATGATTCCACAATCAAGCCTGCAAAAACATTTTGAAAACAAAATATTATAATTTGGTTTTGTCGCTTTTTTTTTTTTTTTAATAATAGTGTTTTGTTGTTGATAAACTTACGACGTGTCTTCTTGTTGTGGGCTATGTTGATGACGCTCTCTGTCTCCTGTTGAAATTTATCAGGGTGGATGAGAGTTGGTTTCTCATCATTTATGTACTTGTCAATAATCTCTCTCTGCAACATATACATTTGTATAATTGTTCTATTAGAAAGTCAGTTGAAAAATTAATGAGAAACCATGGATTTAAAGAATGATAAATATGTTACTGTATAAAATTTTGATGTATAATTGAGCATGGATCAGGATTGATGTATTGGATTAATGTTAAGTTTGAGAGTGAAAACATTTTTACCACTTCATTTGCGGCATTGAAGTGTGGATCTTTATCCATTGCTCCCCTTGGTCTCATGGAATTGTATAATTTCCATGAACCTTCTTCAATGTCAAGGACAAGTATTATCCAGTGAAAATTTTGATGGATTGGGAAAAGAAGGTATCTTGCTTTCATGGCTTTAGGCATCATTTTGTTCAACATTCTCTTTCTTGCTTCCTCATCTTTTGTAGTCAACAAATGCTAACAAATATAAATAAAAAAATAATGTTAATCTAACTTTAAACTTTTCAAATTAAATAGGTGTTGAGTACGAAACTTTTTGTCACTGTGATCAAAATTTTATCAATCCATATCAAAATTTATCAGTGCATTGCAAAATTCATCTATACTACATATAAAGGGAACACGTCTATTGGTGTCTTGAGGCCTTTTTTTCTCCTCCATGTGAAATGGATCTTTATATCCCCTAATATATCTATACTATGCTTCTCTTTCATTCTGTAAATATTCATACATGATCTGTAACAGGCTATATATCCATACTACTTATTTCAAGTACACTTATGTAAGTGTGCACATCTACTAATATATATATATATATATCATGATTCTCTCCATTCCATAGTTGTAATGAAAGTTGTCCGTTACTTAATAAATTACATCAAACAAGAGCTCTATAAGGCTTCACCACTAACAAAATGAAAGTGAACTATGTCCTGCAACATCATAGCATATAATCAAGCTATTTCAATTTCAACACATCTCAATATTTGTTGAAGTTCTCAATATCATATGCAGTAGTTTCGAAAACCCAAAAACGTGCCCAGAATTTGTAATCAAAGTCTGGGATTTACTCATACTGTGACGCCACAATAACAAGGTCAAAATATATAACAGTGATTAAAAAATTTGAGTCAGAAATTCTAATTTGGTTTGCTTGACTTTTTGTTTCACATATCAAGCTTTGAATTAGGAAACAGGGCCAATTGAAGAAGGAAGGTAGTGTCATATGTTTGAAACTAGTTACTCAATTAAGCAAACAGAGGTTTTACACTGATAAAAAACAAAACAAGTGTTGTTCCTCAGTTAAGCAAACTAGTTACTTACATGGCAACTTGAAATGAATACGAATGATGTTGTTCCTTGTTTTTGTGCAAGCAAGTGTTCTGCATATGCATCTATTACCTGTGTTGAAAACAAAAAACAAAACAAGGAATTAATATAAATCAAACACCATAATGTTATTTTAATGAGTTACAAATTCAATTTACAATGCCAAATCTTGACCCTTCAATATTTTGTCAATGCCATTTAAGTAGACATAGGTTCCATGGTGAGATCCTTGTCACACTGGCTCATCCCTGAAAAAAAGGTTATTAGTGTTGGAATAATAAATTTATTAATATTTTTGGAATATTTGTTACTTATAAATTCAATATGAGTTAATGATAAACAGTCGGCAAAAGTGAACTATAGGAGTCAAGAGAGAAGATTGTTACTTTTTCTTTGTATTCACCCAATGTGCAATGAGATTTTGCCTTGATTTCTCTGGTAGGATGTTGAAAATTTTGTTTGAAGTTTTCAATTTCTTCATTGCAGGCTGCTGTTGTGTGTGTTGTTCTTCCGAGTACTTGTTTGCCTCAGCCAATGTTGCAATTCTGTCATGGAGTATTTTGATTTCTTCATCTTTCCTTTGCATTTGATTTTTTGTAGTTTTGTGCTGATCTTGCATTTCCTTTTTCAGCTTGTTGAGTTGCTGCTGCAGGTTATCATTTGCAGTTTGAAGGATGTCCCTTTCCATTTGTAACCTTTCCATTTTGAGCATGTCGTCTTCTATCATCTAAAAAACAAGTACTTCTACCAGATTTGGATCCACTTCAGGCTCTTTGTCAACTTTGTTTCCTTCAGTCTTTTGTGATTCAAAGGGTACTGTTTTCCTTTTCTTTTCAGGGCATATTTTGTGTAGAATTGGTTCCCATGTTTCATGTTTGGATTTGTCTTCAGTCAATGTTTGTTCTTCTTTTTCAGAAATTTCAGCCTGATTTTGTTGCTGAAAATCAGTATCTTCATCTTCATTTTCATCTTTATCCTGAATTTCTCCTAGTAGTATTCGGTATATTTTTTTCTCTTCATCTGTGTGCTTCAAATTGTTCTCCTACATAGATGAAAATTAAAAAAATGAATGATATGATACAAATTTCAGAGATAAATTTCTCATAGTAAATTTTATCACTCAATTAGGAAAATTAAACAAATCTATGATTGTTATAGCAAATTTTATCACTGAACTAGGCATAGTAAGCAAATCTGTCATTGCATATTGTAGACGTCCTCGAACGTCCCAGGAGAAATCCCGTTTTGTCCATTTGGGCTCACTACAGTTCAGACTCAAAATGTCACGGTTCTGAATCTAATCCCGCAAAGTGCAATGCGAGACCGATAAATCACCAAAGAGTCCAAATCCGGCAAATCGTTTTGGAAAACTGATTTTTAAGAAAGAAGTGCCAAACATGGACTGCTTTGCCAGATACAGAGTCGCCACCTAAATATTTTATTTTGGGAAAATTTAGGAAACCCTGACTCGTTGCCTAAGGCCACGCAAAGTTGCCTCGGCTCGGGAACTTGGGTATGATTGGGGAAGGTCAGCTATGAGCACCCCCGCTCGCCCGATCAAGGATCGACCACTACTAAACATGATATCAAGTTTTGAAAATATTATGCGCTCTTATTCCGGTTAATTAGCTAGAATTACTATGTGATGCGCATAACACACAAGTATAGACTAGATCGCCTAATTTAGAACAAAGCATCGCATATCCGTTTGTTTGGAAAATGGTTTGAGGTTTGCTACTCGCAAATAGGCTAAAACACGGATTTCAATGAATTGATCCAATTCAAGTAATCCAACCTTCACCCGCAAGCATTCAGGCAGTTATAACAGATAAGCAGTTAGCCTCATGGCAAGCATGCTTTCATGGCAACATTAACATACATGCAGTATGCTAAAACATAAACACTCACAGTGTACTCCGAACCAAAACAAGAAACCAATTAGAAATCATGCATGATTCTAGTCCATGTTAAAATGGCTAATGCATCGCATACAAAGTGCAACTAGAATAAGCTCGACTAGTCTAAGAATGGCAGGTGAAATGTGACAACTCGATACACGTATTCAAGTTGGAATTGAAGTACAATGCAATTAGTATGATGCGCCGAGCCCGGTGCATGCAATACAAATGAATGAATGCAAACATGCATAGCATAAGGTATGATAAATCAAGTATGCCCTAAAACTAACCATCATAAGCGGTTAAATAAAAGGGAGAAAGAAGTGGGGGTTGGAAGACATGCATCGCACACACGCACGCTTATTACACAATTGCACCCTCTCGAGAGAGGGGCCGAAAGAATAATACAAATTAATTAACTAACAAGATAATTAAATGTTACACAACACTTAACTAATTAAGCAAACTAATTAAGCCACTAAAACAGTAAAGCAGCTTCGGGAAGAGGGAGGAATGCATGCATGCTCGGCTTTGCTCGGAAATCCATCGCCATACTCATGCTGCCTCTGTTTACATTGCTCTGTACTTCTGAAAACTTCACAAGTCCCAAGGAAGCTCCAGAATCACTCCCTGAGCACTGTGGTATGTCACCGACCAAGAGATGAGGCCACCGACCATAGAAGTATAGTCACCGACCAAAAGTGGGGCCATCGGCCAACAATACATAGCCAGCCGGCACTGAAGATGGCCGACCGGCCATCTCTTCTTGCAGAATCCTGTTTTGCTGCAGCAGAGGACAGACAAGGCATGGCAATGCATTTTCAAAGCAATGTTTGCACGACCACCCTCCCTATCATGTTATGAACTCAAGGGAGTGTGGCCTTTGACCCTTGAGCCACCAATCACGCATTTCGATGCATGATGGTCAAAGATGTCGAATGTACAATTTGATATCAAATGAAATACACATAAACACGCAATAGATCCTAACCTCTATCATGATTGATCAAGAGGCAAGGGATGCAAATATGCAAGCAAGACTAAATCAACATGATCATGCTAAGGTAACAAGCATGCCAAATGCAATGCAACCTAGACAAGCATACAAACATGCAAGGCATGTGACAACATCCAAGAATGTAACAACATGTGAGGCAAACATGTAACAACATTTTAAACATGCAACAACATGTTAATAAGCCGAGTATGCAACAACACACAAGGCAAGTATGCAACAACATGCAAAGGATGGACTTACACTAAGATGGACAGCTCTCAAATAAGCCCAAATCAGTGGCCAAAGTGCTAAGAAATGAGGGACAAAAGCATATACAAACATGCATGCTAATTGGCCTATCACCTAGGCATAAAGGACAACTCTTAAGCACACTTAAAAGGAAAGAAAAGCATGCAAATGTGACAACATTACATGTTCTAAAATGATACTATGAGTGATGCCAAATCACATGAACAAATCAAGCATGCATGATTAAGGCTTAAGGCTTAAAAACTAGGCAAGGGACTTGAACCAAGGCTACCCTAAACAAAGAGCATATGGCAAGTATAACCCAAAACAGTCCTAAATCATGGCAAAGTAAGCCTAAAACATTCAATGACCAAAGCCAAAACAAGCTAAAACAAAGGGGCAAAATCATGAGGCATGCAAGGCCATCCAAAGAGGTATTACACTACACCTAATACAACCAAATATGGCATGATTTAAGCAACCCAAAACAAAGTTATGACATGTCAAAATGAGCCCAAAAACTCACTTAGATGTCATCCCAAATACCCAAGCATGTTGGCATACGTAATGTCACATTCATAAGGCATAAAACACAAACCCTTTAAGACATTAAAGGAGCGATAAGTGCAAGTATTCAAACATACTATATGGACTGAAATAACATTACTAGTGATGCCAAACCATTGAAATGATCCAAATAAAGCATGCTAGAGGATTCAACACCCAAAGCCTATAAGCTAGATTGCATGGTAGCTATACAAAACAAGTCATGGACGACCAAAACAACCATAATCAGAGCTTTAGCATGCTAAAACAAAGCTAGAAACTTCATAAATTTAAGTCAAAATCATGTTAAAAACACATGTTACAACATGATGCATGTTAAGGCCAAATCATGGAATTACAAGACAAGTGTATGAAGCATACAAGGCATGTCTAAACCAAGTCAAAATAGTGCTATATCATGGAAAAACAACCACAAATACCAGCTAAGATATGGTCAACATGAACTTAACAAAGGTGCTCACATATGAGGCAAATATGACAAGTATTGAAGACAACAAGGACAGGGGATGGCCCTCTCCTTCTTAGGACCTCAAAACACCACCCCCACCACTGAAATCCCTCTGGATTTCAGTGGTGAGAAGGCCAATACAAGGTGGTCCCGGAGCTCACAAAGAAGGGCACAAAAAGAGGCCAAACAAGGCCTAAGAGGGGGTAAACAACCCCAAACACCAAAGTGATCTTAAACAACTATTTTAAGCACTTGAAAACAGAACTTTTATTAGTTATAAGTTAAGTTCAAAAACAGATGCAAGATAGGCTAAAAGCTTGTGCAAAAATGGGGAATAAAAGGGTAAGTTCCTTACCCTTGAAGAACCTCTTCAAGAACACCACTCCAGCACCTTCCTTGGATCAAAACCAGCCCAAGAACTCTGAAAACAACTCCTTAGCACCTCAGCAACTAAGGGATAGTGTAATACTAGGTGCTTTAGTGCAAAAATATGAACAAAACACCCTTTAGAACACTATTACACACACAAATCAAAAGAGAGGGAGATATAGAGATAGATAGATATATAACTCCTAACCCTAAATTCCAGAACCCCTCTGAAGGGAGGAAGGCCTCCCCTTTTATAGGAATTCAATTCCTAAGCTTCTAAGAGAAGCTAACACAAGGGAGCAAATCCCTCCATACACGTGTATGGAGGGGGTGTAATGTGGATGCCAGCTGTGACAGCTGGCATAAAATATCTGCCAAAAGCAGATGGAAAGGGGTTGGCTGGAAAACATGGCCGATTGACCAACAAAAATAGCCAGCCGACCAAAAACATTGCCGACCGACCAACACCTTTGGCCGGTAGAAATAAAACAGGGCCGGTAGCCTCAAGCCAAGGCCGGTGAGGTGTGGGGATGGCCAACAAGCCATTCCCTGCCCTCAGAAGCAAAAACACAAGTGTTTGGTGCATAACCAAGCACAAAACAAACAAGTCGAGAGGTCTTGAGGCAAGGCGCGTGACCGAAACCTCCGAGAACTCAAGATGAACACGAACATGGATGATCACCGAGTGTTCAAACGGTGACGTCCAAGTCTTGAGGACGGTCAAAAATGGGGTGTCTACACATATCAAATTTTATCATTGAATTAGCAAAAGTAAGCTAATAAAGTAAATATAAGACAAAATGTCTAATTCAATTCATTTTTACGGATAAATTTATCAATACAGAAACCTAATCAATTTTAGTCGAATATAAAGTAACACAAATAAAGTAAATATGAAACAAAACTCAGGCATAGTAGACAAATAGAAAAACATTCACAGCATAAAAGAATTTATCACTCAATTAGGTATACTAAGGGAAATTTGTCACTCAATTAGGCAAATTAAATAAATTTATCAGTGTGAACAAAAATTTATCACTGCATAAGAAAATCTATCATTTGTTTAAACAAAACAAAGGTTAGCATTGCATACCACAATATCTTTTAGCTCTTGCAAGGATGAACTTGCCAATTGCTGTCCCAAACATGTGATGTTCCATTTAGCAAATCTTGGAATTGCATTTTTGGCATTGGGTTTGATGGTGCTTGTGTGTTCGCATATCCAATACTGTTAAAGACAAAAAAATTGTTATAAACAAGTATTTAGTAAACGTAAATATTATAGTTCATAAGTTATAAGTGGGGTATTTACTTACCAATACGACCATCACATATTTGGACACTTTATCAATTTGGTTGATGTTTCTTTCTATTGATTTTGTGAGTTGTTGCTTTGCTGTGTCACACCAATCATAAGACTTCATTTTGTCAATATCCTCAAGATATTTCATGAACCCCCAACCAATTGTAGTGCCAGTACCAGGATATAACAACAGCAAGCAAATCAAGAGGCACACAAGCCTCACAATATTTTCTGTGTCATCCTTCTTCTTACTTCTCAAAAGTTTGGTTATCAACTTTTGGATTGAAGCACTTGTCATTCTATTCTCTTTTATTTTCCTTCTTTTTACCAAATCTATGTCATCTTTTCTTCCATATACGAGATTCATCTTCTTTTGTCCACATGCAATCCCAAAAATTAACTTGAAATTATTTCTTTTCAACTTCAGCTTCTTCCCTCCAATTTGAAATGTGATTCCATCCATTTGGTATATTTGCAAGATTTTTGCAACCACATCATCATATTTTATTGAATCTGCTTTTTGCAACTTTTTCTTTGACAAAATGTCAACTAGAAGGAAGTGTTGGTCAATCTTCACTGTATTTAAATTAATTAATTATGTTTGGGTACTAAACGACAAACAGAATATAAAAGAAATATAGGAAAGGAGAATGAATGTTTGATTACAAAAATCAAACTAGAAAAAAATTAAATAAATAAAAATAGATTTTATTTTGTTACAAAAACAAAATTAAAATCTGATTTAAATAAATAATAAAAACAGAAAATAAATAAATAACTTACTTAATTAATATCTTGAATATTATTCTGATCAAATCCAGTTTTGACACTGTGTCCTTAAGATAGATTCATCCTCTCTACGGTGCTTTCAGTATCTCCCAGGATGAAATGATCAACAACAAATATATGCAGCACTACAAAATATTTGTACAACGAACACACCAAGTGTTTTATACTCTCTCTCACAAAAATTAAATGCAGCAAAATGAAGAATAAATTTACAGAGGTGAAGTACGAAATTTCTGAATAAAAACATCAAATGAGGGCTATCTTATTTATAGATGGATTGGTAGCTGCAGGCTTTGAATTAAATAGGTGCAAACCTGTTTGAATAGGTATGAAACCTATTTGGTTTTGAATTAAACAGATTTAAATCTATTGGGTTCAAAATTCAAACAGATAAAAACGGAAGGGACCTGTTTTAGTGTACAATAAAACCGGACCAGTTTATTTCCAGAATTAATTTGAATTCTGGATTTTATTTTACCAAAAAATAAAATTAAATTCAAATGTTTTTTGCCCAAAAAGATAAGTATTGGGCCGGACAAGCCCAACCCAACCTCACACCACGCACCCGTGCCCAAGCCCAGGCCCAGCCCGCCCGACCGACCGGACGAACGGTGACGGCGGCGCACGCGTGTGGTGATTTTTGGGTCCAATGGGTCTAGCCCATTTTGCCCATAACCTCCCTCTTTAAAACACTTGGGTACCCCTTGGGGCACACCCCAAGTTCCAATCCCATGCCTTATAAACCCATTCAAAACTTCCCACCAAATCAATGTGGGACAAGCCTTATTCAAACCTTTAAGGATTTTTCACCAAAACTCCATTTCCAAGGAGCATATTTTGGCTTCAATTTCCCATTCACCCGGTAATGGTTTTGAGCAACCAAATATACCACGTGAATCACAACGCGACATAGAACGCGTTACCACTTTGACCCGCGAAAATCGACGCTCGGGTCCCACCTAAATATTAGACCAAAGTTAGGAAAAATTTATTTTTTTACCCAGATTTTCCAAACCATTTCCAACAATCCCCCATATGAATGGAATTTGATGATAACGAAATGCAACAATATGCAGACTTTATCGAAAGAGTATAAGTCGAAAATATCTTGCATCAGGATAGGTAGCTTTCGGCCTTGAACCTTCCCTAGTGATAACCTATCGGACTTACTGGCAAACCAATGGACGCGATGCCTTGAATTGTTCAGCCGTTTGTGTAAGCCAAGACAATAGATTTCACACAAAATATCTTCTAACACATCGTGGTTCTCACTGTTGTGTTCATTTTGGCCTTGAACGCTCCTGGTGTTCATGAGTGTTTCTAGAGAATTTAGTCTTTTTTCATTCTCATAGAACCGGCCCCAGTTCGACACTTATATAGGTGATTCTTATTGTAAATATATCTTTATACTTGTCTTGATTTTTATACCTAAATCAAGATATAAGTAATCATTAAAAGCAAAGCTTATCCTTATACCCCTGCAGACAACATATGTTGCAGATATCACTCTCATCATAGGAATGGATAGGGAATTTAATCCCTTGGTGATTTCTGGCGAGCCATACATAACTTAGTTATCCCTTTGAGCTTAGTTCTTGGGATCTCCAGTCATATAAGTAGGGTTACCATTATGACGACTCTTATGTAATAGGCTTTAGTCTCATCCCCTTCGATGAACTATACACTAGCTCTTTTGTCAAACCTTTTGTTAAGGGATCCGCAATATTCTCTTTAGATTTTATATAATCTATTGAGATTATTCCATTTGACAACAATTGCCTTAGGGTATTATGTCGACGACGAATATGTCGTGACTTACCGTTATATATATGATTATGTGCCTTGCCTATTATAGATTGACTATCACAATGAATGCAAATAGCTGGCACTGGTTTTGACCACATTGGAATGTCTTCTAAGAAGTGACGAAGCCATTCTGCTTCTTCTCCTGCTTTGTCTAAAGCAATGAACTCGGATTCCATTGTGGATCGTGCAATGCATGTTTGTTTCGTGGATTTCCAAGAAATAGCAGCGTCTCCTAGAGTAAAGACATATCCACTTGTGGATTTTGAATCTTTAGTATCCGATATCCAATTTGCATCACAATAACCTTCAAGTACTGCTGGATATCGAGTAAAGTTCAAACCATGATCACGGGTGAATCTTAGATATCTAAGAACCCAAATGATCGCCTTCCAATGGTCTTTTTCGGGGTTACTAGTGTACCTACTCAATTTACTGATAGCATAAGCTATATCAGGACGAGTACAATTCATTAGGTACATTAGACTTCCAATGATTTTGGAGTATTTTAACTAAGACACTGTATCACCTTTATTTTTGATAAATAAAGACTGATGTCTACAGGTGTTCTAGCTACATTCAAATCATCCTTGATAAATTTACCAAGAATTTTCTCAATATAATGTGATTGAGATAATGCACATCCGTCAGATGTTTTAGTAATTTTCATTCTTAATATAACATCTACGACCCCCATATCTTTCATATCAAATCTTCTGTTAAGTATTTGCTTAGTTGATTTGATCATGTTTTGACTGCTTCCAATGATAAGCATGTCATCTACATAAAGACAAACTATGACATATCCTTGGTCAGTGTTTTTAACATAGACCCATTTGTCACATTCATTTATCTTAAACCTATTAGTAAGCATTGCATGATCAAATTTTTCATGCCATTGCTTAGGTGCTTGTTTCAACCCATAAAGAGACTTTACAAGCCGACAAACTTTCTTTTCTTGCCCTGGCATTACAAACCCTTCAGGTTGCTCCATATAGATCTCTTCATTTAGATCACCGCTTAAGAAAGCTGTCTTAACATCCATTTGATGTATTTCTAAATTAAACAATGATGCTATAGCAATAAGCATGCGAATGGATATTATTCTTGTCACAGGAGAATATGTGTCAAAATAGTTCAGATCTTCCTTTTGTCTGTAACCTTTAACTACAAGTCTTGTTTTATACTTGTCAATTGAACCATCTGCTTTTATTTTTCTCTTGAATATTCATTTATATCCAAGAGGTTTAGAACCTGGTGGAAGATCCACCAATTCCCAAGTATGATTTTGCATAATGGATTCAATTTCATTATTAACAGCATCTTTCCACAAAGGTGCTTTAGGACCTGTCATCGCTTCCTTAAATCTTTGAGGTTCATTTTCTAACAGGTATGTCAAAAAATGTGGACCAAAGGATTTTGATGTTCTCGCTCTTTTACTTCGTTTTGGTTCATCATCAATTAAATCCTATTGGTCGAGACCATAACTAGCCTCTTGTGTTTGATTGTCATTAGTCTCTTGACTTTGTGTACAATCATAAGTTCTTTTCTGTGAACTTAATTCCTGTCCTTTCTTGTAAGGAAAGACATGTTCAAAAAACACAGCATTCCTTGACTCTATAATAGTGTTCACATTTATATCAGGTATTTCTGATTAATAATTCAGAAACCGATATGCACTACTATTCTGAGCATAACCAATAAACACACAATCTACTGTTTTTGGTCCAATCTTAGTCTTTTTAGGAATAGGAACTTTAACTTTTGCCAAACACCCCCACACTTTTAAGTATTTGTAGGAAGGCGGTCGACCTTTCCACAATTCATAAGGAGTTCTATTGGTTTTCTTGTGGGGTATTCTGTTAAGAACATAATTAACAGACAAAATTGCTTCCCCCCACAAGTTCTGTGGTAAGCCTGAACTTAGTAACATGACATTCATCATTTCTTTTAGGGTTCTATTCTTTCTTTCAGCAATTCCATTTTGCTGAGGAGAATAGGGTGCTGTAGTTTGGTGAATAATTTCATGTTGTGCACAAAATTCATTTAATGGTGCATCATATTCACCACCCCTATCACTTCTAACCATTTTAATGGTTTTACCAAGTTGATTTTCAACTTCTGTTTTGTAGAGTTTAAACATTTCTAAGGCTTCATCTTTACTTCTAAGTAAATAAACATAACAATATCTTGTGCAATCATCGATAAATGTTATGAAATACTTTTTGCCTCCTCTAGTTTGAACAAATTTTAGATTATATACATCAGTATGAATTAATTCTAAAGGTTCGGTTTTCCTTTCAACCGATTTAAATGGAGCCTTAGTTAGTTTTGCTTCTATACAAACTTCACATTTATGATTAGGATTAATTTCAAACTTTGGTATATAATCCAAACCAAATTAATCTACGTAAAGCATCAAAATTCACATGTCCTAATCTACCATGCCATAAATTCGACTCAAGAATATAAGCAAAAGATGTGTTATTATTATTCATAGCAACTTTCGGTACAACTGTCATTACATTTAGTTTGAAGAAACCATCACTCATGTATCCCTTACCAACATACATGCCACTCTTTGTTAATACAAATTTATCAGACTCAAAGACAAGCCTAAAACCATTTTTACTTAACAAAGAACCAGAAACTAAATTCTTCCGGATGTCAGGTACATGCAGTACGTTGTTGAGGGTCAGTTCTTTCCCTGATGTCATCTTCAATATCACTTTTCCTTGTCCAGCCACAGTAGAAGTAGAAGAATTTCCCATAAAAAGTTGTTCACCATTTGCAGCCTCAATGTAGGTAGTGAACATCTTCTTGTCCGCACATATGTAACGAGTTGCTCCAGTGTCAACCCACCACTCTTTGGGATTTCCAACCAAGTTAGCCTCAGACACCACAGCAGAGAGGTTGATGCCATTTACCCCGTCAGAGATGTAATCTAGTTCAATTACATTGGCCTGATTGGTAGTCTTCTTGCTTATACTTCCATGATCTTTCTTAGGGCGTCGACAATCAAAAGCTCGATGTCCAGTCTTGCCACAATTATAGCATTTCCCTTTGAACTTCTTGTTGCCATTGTTATCGCCTTGTTTAGGACCATCTCCAGTAACCTTCCTCTTTTTGTTATGTGGTTTATGAACTTGTTCAACCACATTAGCCTTGGACTCAATGGGATTTTTCCCATTCCTCTTTTCAGCCTTACGGTTATCTTCCTCAATTCTTAGTCTTACAATAAGTTCATCCATTGTCATCTCTTTGCATTTACATTTTAAATAATTTTTGAAATCTTTCCAAGCCGATGGTAACTTTTCCACTAAAGCAGCGACTTGAAAAGACTCACTTAGAGACATACCCTCAGAATAAATATCATGTAAAATTAATTGAAAACTTTGAACTTGAGAAATTACCGTTTCGAAGTCTGTAGACACCCCATTTTGACTGGCCCTAAGACTTGAGCACTTTCTTTTGCACACCCCGTGATGAAAATTGGAATATGCCATTTTATGAATTCCTCACCAAAAAAATCAAATTGAAGCTTTAATTCCAAACCTCACCCATTATGGCCATCACTAATATTTTATTAATTTGTTATTTATGTGTGTGTACATTTGTTTTAGGTGTGTTTTATATAAATTGATAAACATTTGATTAAAACAAAATAAAAAAAGAAAATAATAATAAACAAAAAAACAAAGATAGTATGGTCAGATGGTTTGGGACAGATGGAATATATGATGATAAGGAATTTGTGGTGGAATAGATGATGATGTTTTGCTTTGGTGGGGAATGGATGATTGTTTTGTATAGAAAACATTTCAAGAGTGGGCGGTGATGGTCAGCAAGAAGGAGGATAATATTTTTGGGTGAGTGGTAACAAAAGCTTCTTAGAGAATGATTATTTTAGAGTGAGTTGAGTGATAAAATAAGAGAGAGAGTGGTGTAGGTGGGTGGTGTGCATGATGAGTGGCTTGGGGTGGAGAAGTATAAAAATAAATAAACATAACAAGGGGAGGGGGGCTGAACAACGGAGGGATATACACACGGGTTTAGAGAGAGAGAGAGAAGGCACCCACACACTACACAGGCACACGGTCACAGACACCACACATACAACACACACATACGATTTTGAGAGCAAAAGACACCACAACACCATTCACAACACACCATTCACAACATACACACACTATTCACACACACACAACACACACACAGAGAGCGGCAGTTCATACACACACACACACCACCAACTTCATCTGCTCATAGGACACACGGCTATCACACACTGATACACACGCACAACTGAGAGCTACACACACATACACACACTGATACACGACACACACAGTAGCAACTCATACACACACACACACAACTGAGAGCTGCACACAGCACACACGCACACACTAGATACACAACAGACACACACCATTCACAAAGAGCCACAACACATACACAGCAGCAGCCCACACAGCATGCACAGACACATACGGTTTTGAGGAGGAAAAACACGACATACATACACAACTCTCTCCCTCTTTCTTCGGGCAGTTTTGGATTTTTCTTTGAAAATGTAAGGAGGAGACAATAAGATACACACATGGTTTAGAGAAGAGAAACCCACCCAACTTCTCTCTCTCGGGTTGGTTCTCCATACACAAACACAGCAGCACACACACACACAAGAGGCTGGTTGAGCTCTCTCTCTCCAGCTGGGTCTCTCTCTCTACAACACACACGGGTTGCTCTCTCTCTTTGAGGGGGGCACCCACTCAATCTCTCTCTCTCTCGATAGGTACAACTCCGAGGTTCTGAAGAGGAGATAGTCACTCTTTCCCTCTCTACACTCTTAGGAAATTTGCACATCATCCAATAGTGATTTCCCTATAAGCCATGCTAGTCAGATTTCAAATCCGTTCCTTGGTTTGCCGCTTGAATCTGGAAAATGTGAATCATGTGATGTTGCGGAACCCGGGACATGCGAAAAGGAGTGGAATGTGCCAGTGATGAAGTTCTTTATTTTATTTTTCTTTTGAGTGTTTGTGAGGATTTTATTTTATTCATCTCCCTTGGATTTGTAATATTCAAAGTATTGTAATAATTCCCCCAACCCCGCTTCTTTCTATCCCATTCTTTAATCGCTTTCCCTAACTGTACATATGTATATATCTGACACGCCATGCATATCCATGCTTTGCATCTTGATTCGGTTAAGTTTGCATTTGAAGATTTAATCAATTATTCTGTGATTCTATGCGCTACCTCATGCTTTTGAGATGATTCACATGCCATATTTTAGAAGTCGTATCTTTAGTGCATCTCATGTGTGAATTGCATTAGGATTTTGTATATAAGATCATGCATATTTTACTAATTTTGTTTTGTAGCTGTTCGTGGGACGTCGGTCAATCTGTGAGTTTTTATGCTTTAGCATCCCATTTGTGTGTAATTTTCTTATGATGTTTAGCATCCTACCATGAGGCTATTTGCTTACTTGATATAACTATTTGAATGCCTGTGGATGAAGGCTTGTTGCTTGAATTGGAATGATTCAACGAATGTACGTTTTAAGCCCACTTTGTAGTGGCAAATTCACAAACTTTAAGCCCACTTTGTCAAGTGGCAAATTCAAACCCTTTTCGACAAACAAATATGAAATTGAATTGTTCTAATTTGAGCAAACTAGTCTATACTTTTATGCTTCATATAGTAAATTTTAGGATTTACTAAATAATCAGAACATGAACATATAAAGAAAATAAAATTCATATCATGGTTTAGTAGAGGCCGATCTTTGATCGGGTGAGCGGGGGTGCTCATTATTGACCTTCCCCTCTCATACCTAAGGTTTCGAGCCAAGCATCCTTGGTTACGACGAACAGTGGCCTTGGCACAAGTCATGGGTTTCCTAATTTTCCCAAAATAAATATTAGGTGGCGACTCTGAGATCTGATAACGTAGTCCATTTTTCACAAAATTGTAATAAAATGGATTTTCACTAAAAGTTGCCAAATATGGACTCTCATCTACGTTTCACATTGCACTCGTGAGACTAGATCAAAGAGATCTCGGGAGTCTGAACTGTTTAACGCGCGCGGGTCCCCCCCGAGTATGTTACAGTTTCTGGCAACTCTGTTGAGGACTTATGAAACCTTGACTCGAACTCCATGATATGACTTTTAGTTTCAGTTATATGTTTATTGCATTGCATGCATTAGTGCACTTAAAGTTTCTATGTTGCCCAAATACTGGTGGGAGCACAGGCACACTTATTGTGACGCTATACCTATCTTTACGATACTTTAGAGGCCTTGTGTTGTAACCTTTGGAGATTTGTCAAAAGGGTAGCTTTGCTATCTAGCTCTACTATCTAGCTTTGCTATCTAAGGTTCTCAGACTTCAAAGAGAGGCTATTTGACTCTTCTAATTTCCTGGGATCTTTATTGGTTATGACCCAAAGGACTCTTTGGTAACGTCACATTGACTTCAACCCTTAGAGTAGAGCTAACCTTGTACATATAGTGAGCTATAGTACCTTTCAAATTAAGGCAAGATGCTTTCCCATTTCTAGGATGTATGATACCGCTTGTTTGAATAGTGAAACCCTAGATCATTCCAAGCTAGGATAGGATAACCCTACCCTCCTTAGGGGTGTTTGTTCTCTTTCCTGCTTTATGTGCAATGTATTGGATCTATACAGGGGTTCTCAAATTCGAATGAGTGGTTCAAGCTGTTTAGTTTAGCACAATTACTTCAAAAAAAAAAAAAAAATAACAAAAACATAAAATCAAAAAAAAATAAATAATAAATAAATAAAAAAAACTCCAATATCCCACAAAGTCAACCATTGTAAATAAATAGAACTTGTAGGGTATCCGACCATCTCTGTGATTGGGAGTGACCGCCTGTTGATTGCACGAGCTTTATTTTGAATATTGTGGATGGCCCACACGTTGACTGGCAATTTGAGAATGGTTTTATTCTGAGTTCTGAATGGTGTATTGAGTCTAAGTTTGATTCCACCAAGTTTGTAGAGTTGGGATCATGCTCGAGTCATTCTAGTGAGTCAGAGCCTGTTGATTTTGAGAGTGCTAACCTAGACATTTTTGTCCTATCTAGGTCTTCTTTGTCATTTTCTTTTGAGTCTGTTGTCATTGCTGAGTCATAGTCTCTTTTCAAAACAAAAAAAAATTAAAAAAATAAAATATAAAAAAATGCCATAGAGTCCGCCTACTTCTCTGTGCCTTTAAATCATTGCATTGACCAAAGTTTTTCAAAACTCTGATAAAAACAAAGAGGAAGAATTTTCTCGGGATTTGCAAATTTTGATCAACTGAGAGGAAGAGAGGTGTGCTAAGTCTTTGATGAATAAAGTCATTTTTGTTAATGTGGGTATTGAGAAGGATCCTGACTTGGTCCAAATTGGTTCTATCTTGTCTTCGTAAGAGTACGAGTGATTAGTCACTTTGTGAAAAGATTTCAAAAACTGTTTTTGCATGGTCCTACGAAAACATGCCTGGAATTGATTACACAGCATAGGATCCCTCTTGACTCAAGGTCCGACCTCCTTAGCTCCTTAGCTTTTAAACCTTGATTTAAAGTATTCAATGATCAATCAAAGTGTAAAGCTTGTGTAGCCAAATTGGAATAGCCCTTGAACTAGGGGTAATAATGTGATTCAAATAGAGACAGCCCTTCAACTAGGAGCAATAAGGTCAAATGTGATTCAGATTGGAAACAGCCCTTGAACTAGGGGCAAGAAGCTACCACCCTTGAGAGGCTCGCTGGGCTGAAAACCCAAAAGGGCGACCCAGGCAAAAGTTAGAGCACAAAAAAAAAAAAAAATGAAAAGCTCGCAAGGCTAAAAACCCGAAAGGACGGCTTTGGCAAAAGTTAAAGCGTAAAAGGAGAGTGTCAACACCCGAGTGAACCTTAGCCAAAACTATGAAGCACCTGTGATTCAGATTGGAAGCAATCCTTGAACTAGGGGCAAGAAGGTCGGATATGATTTAGATTTGAAGCAGCCCTTGAACTAGGGGCAAAAGGTTGGATGTGATCAAAGAGTTAAAACTGAATCGTTTCCCAATAAAGACTACCTAGAAAGACAAAACCCAGAATTTGAGAGAATGAATTTTATTATTGAAGGACAGTCGAATTCCTATCCACTATACTAGGGGCAACACTAGGGGCAAATTCAGACCCAATTAGCCTAGTCCCTACATCATCATATCTACTGGTCAAGTGTAGCAGCCTAGAGATTTCACACCCAATCAACATGGACAAGTTAAAATGAAAGTAACCTTTAAGAGGCTCGCTGGGCTGAAAACTTGGAAAGGCGACCCAGACAAAAGTTAGAGCAAAAAAAAGAAAAAAAAGAAAAAAAAATTATGAAAAGCTTGCAAGGTTGAAAACCCGAAAGGGCGGTTTTGGCAAAAGTTAGAGCACAAAAGAAGAGTATCAATTCCCGAGTGAACCTTGGCCGGAACTACGATGGCCTGATTCCTATCCTTAGGATACGTAGGTAGCTTCATCTTGAAGTTCGGCCCTAATAATTTTTCAACTAATTCATTTCGTCCATGTTTGATTGGTGTATCTATAGTCGACTTGGTTGTCTTATCCGTGTTTGATTGGTGTATTTTCATTCAGTTCAGTTCAATTCAGTTGGTTCGAGTCAACTTGGTTCAGTTCAGTTCGGTTCGGTTCGGTTCGGTTCGGCCCAGTTCTGTTTGGCTTCATTCGATTCGGATTGGCTTGGTTTGGATTGGCTCGATTCGGTTATCCCCATTGATTATTTGGGCTGGGGCTATGCACCCTAATGGTTGATTCCATGTTAGTTAAGTAGTGGCCATTTGCAAAAATAGGTTTTAATTAATTTGAATGAAGCTGACTAATTTTTCTCGAAAATTGTTCCATTTTTGCAAAACTTGGACCATTCTTTGGATTTGAAAAGAAAAAATTTTCAGTGCTCACAGTTTAGCTTACATGATTTGAAACAGAAAATGGAATAAGTATGCTAATCTAACTCTCATGTTGATCAAAACATTTTTACAAAAGAATCAAGAGAAAAAAGAGGCAAGGCAATGAATTAGGGGCATAGTTGAGTAAGTGATTTTGTCTTCTCCCTCACTCGAGTCAACTCATCAGTGTATATAAGTGTGTATTCATACCAATCAGTGTATTCATACCAATTAGGGTATTCATACCAGTCAGTGTATATAAGTGTGTTCCTTTCATACCAGTCAGTGTATTTATACCAGTTAGGGTATTCATACCAGTCAGCGTATAGAAGTGTGTTTGGATTATTTTGGCTTCATTTTTCTGGCGTTAAGTTAGTTTTATTTTTATTCAGGTCAGTATGGATCAATGTCCAATTCAGAATTCAAATTTCAATCATTCTCAAATTCAATCAAAACAAAATTATTTTTAAACTCAAAGTGATATGCCAGTCACGCCATTGATGAGCAAACAAGAAACTGATTTTATTACAGTCAGGGAATGATATCCCCGATTACAGAGACTCTAAAAACAAAAGAAAAAAAAAGAAAAAAGAGAAAACAACAAGCCCAGAAAAAAAAAATATATATATACAAAGTCCAAAATATATATATATATATATACAAAGTCCAAAGTCCAAAAAAAATATATATATATATACAAAGTCCAAAGGAAAGGATCTTTTTCTTCTTTACCGATGCTGGCCATACGCCGACTTCACTTACTCGGCCATGGAAGTGGTTTGCCGTTTCAGCTCCTTGTTTTTAGCCTTCAATGCGCAAATCTCTACCCGCGCATCTCTATACATGCACTGGAGTAGAAAGAGTTGGGCGTTGACCTGGTGTACCTCACACGTCTTGTTTTGCAGACGGTGAGACAAGTTAGTGACAGTCGTCACTGTCTCTATGCAGGACCTCAACGTGTAGTGGTTGGCCTCGATATTATTTTGAGCAGCCATCACTTGCTCAACTGTTAGTGTAGGAAGACTAGGATGAGTAAGAGCAGGGGCACTTGGCCCAGACGAGCTCGATGGATCATTAAAATCCGGAAAGAGAGAGAGGGGGTGAGACGAAGCCATGTATAGGAAGAGAGAGGAAAGAAGGGAGTCACAGAGAAATGGCAGAAAATAGAAGAAGAAAAGAAGGAGGAGGAAGATGGAAAAGTGATGGAGAAGAAGCAGAAGAAGAGAGTGGTTAAGAAGAAGAGAAAAGAATGATGAAGAAGAAGAAGACGAGAGAGAAAGACAAAGAAAGGGAGAGAGCCGAGGCGAGTGTCGTTCGAGGCGGCCTGCTTTTGTCGGCCAGTGACGCAAAAGCAGGCTGCGTGTCAGGCGTGGATGTCAAAAAAAAAAGGGAGAGACGCGGGAATGTATGTGTACGCATATATGTATATATATTGTATAGCTATGTAATATATATATATATATTATATATATATATATTTGTTTGAATATTTGGGTCACAGGTGTGGCTTGGGTTCAGTGGTTTAGCCTAGTGGGTTGAGGATTCGGAGAGCCTAAACCTGAGGTCAGGGGTTCGAACCCCACATCGAGTGTTTCTTTTATTTTATTTTGGTTTTATGTATATATAAGTCTTATATACCGATATAGATATTTGTTGGAACATTTGGTCATATGAGTGGCTTCGGTTCAGTGGTGTGGCTCAGTGGTTGAAGGTTGAAAGGCTGAGCCCGACGTCAGGGGTTCGAACCCCACATTGAGTGCTTCTTTTGGTTTGTTTTGGTTTTATGTATATATATGTCTTGTATAGTATCTATATATATATATATTTGTTTGTATATTTTGTCACAAGAGTGGCGTGGCTCAGTGGTTGAGGACTCGAAGGCCAAGCTTGAGGTCAGGGGTTTCACACCCCGTATTCCATGTCCATCCATTTTGTGATTTTCCTTTCTTTTTTGCGTGTTTTGCATACGTGTGCCAACGTCAGCAAACGGAATATGTCTTCTCAGTAACGGCATCTTCCCGCTGACGGTTACAAACAAAATATTCCCCACGTGTGTATATCTCCTTATATAGGTCCGTATATGTCTGTGTCATATATACCTATATATATCCGTCTCAGCCTGTGTATATGTCCGTATATGAATATATGTATACCGTATGTACATATCTGGGTATATTTTGTTTATATACACGATCACACCTGCACCGTGCATCGATCGCACGACCATAACCACATTGTGCATCTATCGCACAATAAAAGCATCTACCACACAATTTCAATTCCATCGCACTGTTTTGTGCAATTTCAAATTCAATCGCGTTGTCTTGCGCATCGCATTGTCTTGTGCAATTCAAATTCAAATTCAAATTCAAATTCAAATTCAAATTCAATCGCGCTGTATCTTGTGCAAATTCAAATTCAATCGTGCTATCTCGTGCATCGTACTGTCTTGTGCATCAATTCAATTGTGCTATCTTACGCATCGCACTGTCTTGTGCATCTCAAATCAATCGCGTTATTTTGAACATCGCACTGTCTAGTTCAATTTCAATTCCATCGCACTATTTTGTGCAATCCTACGGTCTAGGAGACCTTAAATCCCCGGTCTAGGAGACCTTAAATCCTACAGTGTCTAGGAGACCTTAAATCCTCTGGTGTCTAGGAGATCTTAAATCCTACGGTGTCTAGGAGACCTTAAACCCTATGGTGTCTAGGAGACCTCAAATCCTACGGTGTCTAGGAGACCTTAAATCCTACGGTCTAGGAGACCATAAATCCTCTGGTGTCTAGGAGATCTTAAATCCTACGGTGTCTAGGAGACCTTAAATCCTCTGGTGTCTAAGAGACCTTAAATCCTACGGTGTCTAGGAGACCTTAAATCCTACGGTCTAAGAGACCATAAATCCTCTGGTGTCTAGGAGACCTTAAATCCTACGGTGTCTAGGAGACCTTAAATCCTCTGGTGTCTAGGAGACCTTAAATCCTACGGACTAGGAGACCTTAAATCCTCTGGTGTCTAGGAGACCTTAAATCTTACGGTGTCTAGGAGACCTTAAATCCTACGGTCTAGGAGACCTAAAATCCTCTGGTGTCTAGGAGATCTAAAATCCTCTGGTATCTAGGAGACCTCAAATCCCCGGTCTAGGAGACCTCAAAATCCCCCGGTCTAGGAGACCTTAAATCCCCGGTCTAGGAGACCTCAAAATCCCCGGTCTAAGAGACCTTAAATTCCCGGTCTAGGAGACCTTAAAATCCCCGGTCTAGGAGACATCAAAATCCCCGATCTAGGAGACCTCAAAATCCCCGATCTAGGAGACCTTAAATCCCCGGTCTAGGAAACCTCAAAATCCCTGGTCTAGGAGACCTTAAATCCCCGGTCTAGGAGACCTCAAAATCCCCCGGTCTAAGAGACCTCAAAATCCCCCGGTCTAGGAGACCTCAAAATCCCCCGGTCTAGGGGACCTTAAAATCCTTGGTCTAGGAGACCTTAAATCCCCGGTCTAGGAGACCTTAAAATTTCCTCGATCTAGGAGACCTCAAATCCCCGGTCTAGGAGACCTTAAATCCCCAGTCTAGGAGACCTTAAATCCCCGGTCTAGGAGACCTCAAAATCCCCCGGTCTAGGAGACCTTAAATCTCCGGTCTAGGAGACCTTAAAATCCCCGGTCTAGGAGACTTTAAATCCCCGGTCTAGGAGACCTTAAATCCTCCGGTCTAGGAGACCTTAAATCCTTTGGTGTCTAGGAGACTTTAAATCTTTCGTGGTCTAGGAGACCTTAAATCCTCTAGAGGTACAATTCTTTTGGTGTTTGTTGTGCCCGAACGATTTCAGGTGGTCTGGTATAACCACCTGCCTGTGATTGCAATAAGTTCCTAGGAGACCAACTGCGACGGTAGAAACTAGAGTTCGAATGGCGATGCCTAGAACGCAAAAGATTTGGAATTTCCGAGACTAAAGTCTGGTTTAAATACCCAGGGGTGTATCCCCGACTTGAAATCTGTATGACAGCCCCATAGGTTGAGGTAGCGTGTATGCTCCTCAATTCTAGATACTAAACCAACATAGTCTGTCACCCCGTTGGAGAATAGGGAAAGTTGTGAATATGATCAGGAAGAAAAGGGACATATGTATAGAGACTACCCCTTATCAGCAAGAAATCATTCTCCATTTTTTCCACTCGCGTGAGACGCGTTTGGACTTCGAATCTACCTTTGCTCCTTTCACGTGAAAACGTGTTAGGATGTGGCATTCACCGGTTAAAACCTTCCCCCTCTCTGTATGAGATACGGTTAGGTACATCTGTTGGTCATACCATCTTTCCTCCTTTCGCGTAAAACGCGTTGGGATTACAAGTTCATCCGGTTAAAACCTTCCCTCTCTCCGTATGAAATACTTTGAGATACATCTATTGGTTACACCATTGTTTTGCTCCTCGATTAAAACCTTCCCTCTCTCCGTATGAAATACGTTGAGATATGTCTGTTGGTTACACCATTGTTATTCACCCAGTTAAAATCTTCCCTTTTTCTGTATGAAATACGTTGAGATACAACTGTTGGTTACACCACTATTCCTCCTCTCGCGTGAGACACGTTTGGATCCCGAGTTCACCCCTTTTACATTTGTGTGGTATGCACATTTGTATGCGATGCAAGCTTACCCACTAATCGCTGATAGCTCCCCATCAACAGTTGCTCTTCCTTCGTCATCCCCTAGTTTCTAATTGGGTTCTAGTGGAGTGTCACAGACTTTACAGCCAAGCATCCCAGTTTCTTTCAACAGGTCAAGCACATACTTCCTCTGTGAGATAAATATCCCATCCTTGGAGCGAGCAACTTCAATTCCCATAAATAATTTCAAGCTCCCCAAGTCTTTGATTTCAAACTCACTTGCTAAATATTTCTTCAACAACAGGATTTCCTCACTATCATCATCAGTAACAACTATGTCATCCACATAAACAATGAGCGCTGTGTCACACGTGATGAATGTTTCACAAACAAGTGTGATCTGCCTGACTCTGTTTGAAGCCATTTAAGCATAGCCTGAGTGAATCTCTCAAACAATCCTTTGGAGACTGTTTAAGACCATATAATGACTTCGAACCTGCATACCCTCTGTCTGATGATCCTCAAAATCAGGAGAATGTCCATATATACCTCTCTTCTAGGTCACCATGGAGAAAGGCATTCTTTAATCAAACTGATGAAGTGGCCAGTTTAGATTAGTTGCTAAGAGAGAGAGTACTTTGATTGAATTCATCTTAGCCACAGGTACAAAGGTCTTCTGATAATCAACACCATATGTCTGAGTGAACCCTTTTGCCACCAGTCGAGCCTTGTAATACACCCATTTGCATCCCACAGGTCGTTTGCCCTTAGGTAACTCAGTCAATTCCCAAGTGCCATTCTTCCTAAGTGCTTTCATTTCCTCAATCATGACAAGTTTCACTCAGAGGTAACAAAAGCTCCTGAAAATGGTTAGGAATGCTAATAGAGGAAATATTGACACAAAAGCTCTATACGAGAATGGCAAAATGAGAGTAGGACACAAAATTTGAGATAGGATGTTGAGTACAAGATCTCACACCATTTCTTTTGGCAATAGGAACATCAAGATCAATAGGAGTATTAAGATCAATGGATTCAAGAGATTCAAAGTTATCTGGACTCTCATAAGAAGCAGGAGATGGCAGTGGGTGAGCAGAAATGGTCCTTCTATCCAGTTAACTTTCTGTCTGTCTTTGTCCTGACATAAGTTTGCCCTTTCCTATCCTGGTGACATTGGGTTGTGTAGTCCCAGTAAGAAATGGTGGTGCAAGAACAACTTCTGTAGTCCCAGTAAGAGGTGGTGGTGCAAGAACAATTGGTTCCACCATAGGAATCACATGAATCACTTCACACCAAGGCTCTCCCTGAAGGGAGGACTGTGACACCGGAGATGACAAGAAATAGGACTGAGACTCAAAGAAGGTGACATCCATGGACACAAACCACTTATGAAAAGGAGGGTGCTGACACTTATACCTTTTGAGTAGGAAAGTACCCAAGAAAAACACATTTGAGGGAGTGAGGGTCCAACTTACTATAAGTAGGAGAGTGATTGTGGACAAAACAAACACATCCAAATATTTTTGGAGGAATAGAAAACAAGACTCGGAACCTAGGAGGACATGAAGGGAAGTTTATTTTTACAAGACCTGGATAGGAAGACGATTAATAAGATGGGCAGCGGTGAGAACAACGTCACCCTAGTAGGACCAAGGCACACTTATAAAAAAACACATGCACCGAGCCATGTCAAGAAGATGACGATTCTTGCGTTCCGCCACCCTATTTTGTTGAGGCGTATTGGTATAAGAGGTCTGATGGATAATGCATGAGCAGAAAAATATTGCCCTAACCAAAATCTATGTATTCCCCTCAAAAAAAAAAAAAAAAAAATTATTAGAACCGAAGATTTTGATAGTAGCCCTAAACTGAGTACAAATCATCTTATGAAAATTGCGGAACATAGAGAAAACCTCATTCTTGTCTTTCATGAGATACACCCAAGTAGTACGAGAAAAATTATCAATAAATGTAACAAATCATCGATGACCTTTCACAGACATAACACGAGATGGATTCCAAACATCAGAATGTATTAATAAAAAAAGAACTAAATTTTTATTAAAACTGGGAGCAAAAGAAGCTTTGTGTTGTTTTCCAAGTTGACAAGACTCACAAAGAAACTCAGACACATTATTGTTTACAAAAGTAGATGGAAATAAATGCTTAAGTAAATAAAAAGAAAGATGCCCAAGACGTCGATACCACAACCATAAATTATCTTAGGTAATAGAACTCGTGGTGGAAGAATGAGCAAGCTTGTTCGGTTGATCTAGGAAGTAGAGACCATTTTCTGTACTACCATTGTCTGTCGTCCTCCTCGTGATAAGGTCCTGAAAAATACAATGATCAGGAAAAAAATGTCACACTACAATTCAAATCCTGTGTAATACGACTTAAGGATAACAGGTTAACAGAAAAATTGGAAACATAGAGAACAGAAGATAGGTATGGTAGGAGTGACATGGGCTAAACCTTTCCCAGAAATGGAAAAAACAGTACCATCTGCAATCCTAACTTTCGTCCTAACCTGAAGAGGGTTTATATGCAGAGAAAAGGTTAGAAGATCTAGATATATGATTTGAGGCACCATAATCAATAATTCAGGATAAAGACTTATGAGAAAGGAAAACACGAGGAGAAGATGCTAAGTTACCTGAGCAGGCAAACGACGAGGAAGGCGTATTGAGAGCAGTAGAAGACTTACGGTCCAGCAAGTATGCAGAACATCCTCAAGCTCATGAGTAGTTATATCAGAGAGACTATCAGAAGCCTGGCCAACGGAAGCGGAAGTAGAATCAAGTGTATCAACAACACTAGACTGATGAGCCTGTGAATGAGAGCCACATTCTCTAGACTGCCTTAACCGATCTCCTTTAGAACTAGACCAATCACCTTGACCCTCAGATGGAGTCCCATGAAGCTTCCAACATGTCTCACGAGTATGCCGCGACTTGTGACAGTAATCATAGAATACAGACTCCTCGGTGGCAGACGAAAGGATGGGAGTTAGGCTAAGGCCATCTCGAGTGGTAGACAGTAATGCTGAGCGGTCAGTAGAGACCGGCGATATCATAGCAGACTGGCAACTCTCCTCATTCTGTACATAGGCAAATGTCTCTTGAAGTGAAGGAAGAGTGTCCATACCCAGAACCTGACTCCAAACAAGATCATACTCGACATTGAGACCTGTCAAAAATTTGAAGACCTTTTCTTGTGCAATGAACTTCTTGTACCTGACTGAATCAGTAGTGCAAATAGGCTTATAGTCCTACAGGTGATCAATGCGTTTCCAGCCATTGGTGAGGAAGGTAAAGTATTGAAGAATAGTTTGCTCCCTCTGAACAGAGCTCTCAATAGAGCAACGCAACTCATCTCAAAGGTCTATGAGAAATTCCCTTTGTGGGAATAAGTGGCAGCCATAGCATCTCAAATATTCTGGGCAGTGTCCATAGACAAGTAGCCCTCACCAATTGCTGGTACCATCGAATGAATGAGCCAACCCATAATCAAAGAGTTGGTAATCTCCTATTGGTCATAACCCAGGTTAGTGGTACTAGGTGCCTGTATCATGCCATCAACATACCCCATCTTTCCTCTACTTTTCAAAAAATAGTCAAACTCTGCAACCAAGCTAGATAGTTTTAACCATTAAATGGAGAGCTGATGATTTTAAGACTAGGGTTGGGGTTATCAGTCATAGTAGTAGGTAGAATGGAACTCTTACTCCTAGGTGTTTGAGAAGTAGTGGACACATTGGTGGAATCTGTCATGGATACTGTTCTACTGAACCCTCAACAAAACTAGTGCCAATCACAAACCCTGAAGCTAGGAGTGGAAGGAAAGACACAACTATCACCATGAAAGCATATTAAAAACTCATAAAATTTTAATCTTTTTTTTTTTAAACAAAATAAAATAAAAGGAACAAGAACCCTAAAGGCAGAACCTATTGGTCAAAGAAACAGAGACCAAAAGCTGTCGCATGAAACAGAGAGACCAAAGAGAGACGAGCATAGAGACAATACCAGAGGCTGTCACAAGAAGGCGAAGAACGCATAGGCTGTTAGCGACTGTCTGAGGCAGTCTGCCAGGCGATACAAGCCTTCACCAGTTGCCGTCAAGCTTGCGATGAGGATGTCGACCAACCTAGGTGAGTTTCAAACCCTAGGGTCATCTGCGGTGCTGATGTCGACCAACCATGGTGAGTTTCGAATCCTAGACAGGCATCAACCCACCCTGAAACAACCTGGGTCTGCCTTGGCTTGACCTAAAACCCCTCCGAATGGAGTTGGCTTGAGCTGGTTGCGTGGGTTGTCTCCGGTGGTGGCTGGTGGCTCCGGTGGGTAATAGTATGGGTAGATGGGTTTAGGGTTAGGCTCTGATACCATGATAATTTTAGAGAATGCAAAGATTAGGGAATGATTAAGATATCATCCCTCTTTATATTAATGAAGATTAATAATTACAAGGGAGCCATAAGGCATAGAATAATTATAGTAATAACCCAACTAATAATATCCTATTGGAACAAAACGTTCTTTGGATATTGAGCAGTTCGATACAACCAAAGATAGCTTCTTGGTTGCCGGTGATGACTATTTTACCAAATTTTGGGAAATGGATAGCGAGAATCTCATGGCAACTTTTGATGTTGGGGAGATTTACTTGCAAGTGTTTTCATAATTGTGCTAAAATTAAATCTTATTCTTTACAAATGGGCATTTGTGTTTCTATATCATATTACATATTCTACGTGTAAAAATTGTAGTCCAATTCACTTTATTTATTTATTTTTTTTAATTTCTCAAATCATAAGGAAACTTTGTGCATTCGCTTCAACAAGGAGGGCAAGGAGGGCACGCTACTGGCTGCATCTGTAAGGAACAACATAATTAAAATCTTAGAAACCCTCAATGGAATTTAGTCGTTGCGAGCTTATGAAATGCCTGTATCCATTATTGCAACTAAGGTTAGTTCATTAAATCATTTCATGGGGCTCTAAACAAAATTTATTGTCAAAATTGAAGATGTAGATATATAAATATTTATATTGTGTGTGTAATGTTTCCCCATTTGGTATATTTCCATAGTAATTGTGTTCTTTGTTCTCACAATCTGTCCTATTTCATTAATTTTAAATATATTCCATGTCTTTATATGTATATTTGATATCACTTCTGAAGTAAACATAAAACTTGGACTTACTAGAATGGGGACCAAAGGAGCTCAGAGGATGTTCCTAAAACAATTGAAGTCGTCAAACCAACAAAGAGGTTGAAGCTCGAAGAAATTAGTGAGCCTACTCAACTTTAGTCCTTGTTGCTTCCTGGTTCTATCAAAATGGCTAAGGTGTGATTCACTAATTATTGTAGTGTAGATATGGTCAATCATTGTTCATCCATATTGGATACAAAATGATGCTATAAATGTTACAGTTTGGTTACCTTAGATGCACCTTTGTTTCAACAACATTCTATATTGAAATATTGGATACACGAATACTTCTAAGAAGGTGGCGTGTCCATGTCATGTCCGTGCTTCTTAGCT
>JAPPVO010000032.1:1791025-1913427 GCA_030407325.1 Camellia japonica | reverse complement strand
ACACCCTTTACATTTGTGTGGTATGCACATTTGTATGCGATGCAACCCCGTTTTACATTTGTGTGGTATGCACATGTGTATGCGATGCAACCCCCTTTACATTTGTATGCACATTTGTATGCGATGCACCCCCTTTACATTTGTGTGGTATGCACATTTTTATGCGATACAATCCCATTTACATTTGTGTGGTATGCACATTTGTATGCGATGCACCCCTTTTTTCATGGTCTAGGAGACCTTAAATCCTCTAGAGGTGCAATTTCTTTGGTGTTTGTCGTGCCTGAATGACTTCAATCAGTTTGGTATAGCCACCTAACTGTGTTGTAATGAGTTCCTAAGAGATCAACTGAGACGGTGGAAACTAGAGTTTCGAATGGGATGCCTAGAGCGCAAAAGGTTCTGGATTTCCGAGACTAAAGTTTGGTTTAAATACCCAGGGGTGTATCCTCAGCTTGAAATCTGTATGGCAGCCCCATAGGTTGAGATAGCTTGTATGCACCTCAACTCTGGAACTGAACCAACCTAGTCTATCACCCTGTTGGAGAATAGGGAAAGTTGCAAACATAGCCAGGTAAAAATATGGCTTGCTTCGTGTGCTTTGCACTAAGCTTGCCTCCCATGTTGTCATCTCCATATCTTATCATCACTCCATGACATTGCATTGCATTGCATAAATCATGAATTTTCAAACAAACCGTTTTCGCGAAGCGTGTAAGTCTAACTTTCAAGC
This sequence comes from Camellia japonica, assembly GCA_030407325.1. Classification (NCBI taxonomy): domain Eukaryota; kingdom Viridiplantae; phylum Streptophyta; class Magnoliopsida; order Ericales; family Theaceae; genus Camellia; species Camellia japonica. The sequence goes on along the minus strand of JAPPVO010000032.1, from coordinate 1,912,694 downwards.
TGCATTTTGAGCATATATTTTGCATTCTTGCCCTTGAACTACGCTGGTTTGATTCCTTGCAAAGGGATACGTAGGCAACCTTCAGGTTCAACCACATGCATTGCCTTTGTTAGATTGCCTAAGTCATACGGCCTCGTCAAAAGGGTCGTCTTCGGGTTTTGACATTCACCCACGTCATGAAATGACTTTGAGCTCTGTCAAAGAGGGGGCAACTGTAGACACCCCATTTTGACTGGCCCTAAGACTTGAGCACTTTCTTTTGCACACCCCGGATGAAAATTGGAATATGCCATTTTATGAATTCCTCACCAAAAAATCAAATTGAAGCTTTAATTCCAAACCTCACCCAGTTATGGCCATCACTAATATTTTTATTATTTGTTATTTATGTGTTGTACATTTGTTTTAGGTGTGTTTTATATAAATTGATAAAATTTGATTAAAACAAATAAAAAGAAAATAATAATAAACAAAAAAACAAAGATAGTATGGTCAGATGGTTTGGGACAGATGGAATATATAATGATAAGGATTTGTGGGTGGAATAGATGATGATGTTTTGCTTTGGTGGGGAATGGATGATTGTTTTGTATAGAAAACATTTCAAGAGTGGGCGGTGATGGTAGCAAGAAGGAGGATAATATTTTTTGGGTGAGTGGTAACAAAAGCTTCTAGAGAATGATTATTTAGAGTGAGTTGAGTGATAAAATAAGAGAGAGGTGGTGTAGGTGGGTGGTGTGCATGATGAGTGGCTTGGGGTGGAGAAGTATAAAAATAAATAACATAACAAGGGGAGGGGGGCTGAACAACGGAGGGATATACACACGGGTTTAGAGAGAGAGAGAGAAGGCACCCACACACTACACAGGCACACGGTCACAGACACTACACATACAACACACACACGAGTTTTGAGAGCAAAAGACACCACAACACCATTCACAACACACCCACAACCCTTCACCATAAAACACTACACACACAAACACACACACACAGAGCAGCAGTTCATACACACACACACACCACCAACTTCATCTGCTCAAGGACACACAGCTATCACACACTGAAACACCACAACTGAGAGCTACACACACTACTGATACACGACAACACAGAGCAACTCAACACACACACACACAACTGAGAGCTACACACAGCACACACGCACACACTAGATATACAAGCAGACACACACATTCACAAAGAGCCCAACACTACACAGCAGCAGCCCACACAGCATGCACAGACACATACGGTTTTGAGGAGGAAAAACACGACATACATACACAACTCTCTCCTCTTTCTCTGGGCAGTTTTGGTTGGTTTCTTTGAAAATGTAAGGAGGAGACAATAAGATACACACATGGTTAGAGAAGAGAAACCCACCCAACTTTCTCTCTCGGGTTGGTCTTCTCCCATACACAAACACAAAACAGAGGCACACATCTACAACACAAGACGAGGCTGGTTTGGCTCTCTCTCTCATGAGGTCCCCATCTCTCTCTACAGCACACACACGTTGCTCTCTCTCTTTGAGGGGGGCACCCACTCAATCTCTCTCTCTCTCCCTCCCCTTTGATCAGTACAACTCCGAGGTTCTGAAGAGGAGATAGTCACTCTTTCCCTCTCTACACTCTAGGAAATTTGACCATCATCCAATAGTGATTTCCCTATAAGCCATGCTAGTCAGATTTCAAATCGTTCCTTGTTTGCCGCTTGAATCTGGAAAATGTGAATCATGTGATGTTGCGGAACCCGGGACATGCGAAAAGGAGTGGAATGTGCCAGTGATGAAGTTCTTTATTTTATTTTTCTTTTGAGTGTTTGTGAGGATTTTATTTTATTCATCTCCCTTGGATTTGTAATATTCAAAGTATTGTAATAATTCCCCAACCCGCTTCTTTCTATCCATTCTTTAATCGCTTTCCCTAACTGTACATACGTATATATCTGACACGCCTGCATATCCATGCTTGCATCTGTTTGATTTTCGGTTAAGTTTGCATTTGAAGATTTAATCAATTATTCTGTGATTCTATGCGCTACCTCATGCTTTTGAGATGATTCACATGCCATATTTTAGAAGCGTATCTTTAGTGCATCTCATGTGTGAATTGCATTAGGATTTTGTATATAAGATCATGCATATTTTACTAATTTTGTTTTGTAGCTGTTCGTGGGACGTCGGTCAATCTGTGAGTTTTTATGCTTTAGCATCCCATTTGTGTGTAATTTTCTTATGTATGTTTAGCATCCTACCATGAGGCTATTTGCTTACTTGATATAACTATTTGAATGCCTGTGGATGAAGGCTTGTTGCTTGAATTGGAATGATTCAACGAATGTACGTTTTAAGCCCACTTTTGTAGTGGCAAATTCACAAACTTTAAGCCCACTTTGTCAAGTGGCAAATTCAAACCCTTTTCGACAAACAAATATGAATTGAATTGTTCTAATTTGAGCAAACTAGTCTATACTTTTATGCTTCATATAGTAAATTTTAGGATTTACTAAATAATCAGAACATGAACATATAAAGAAAATAAAATTCATATCATGTTTAGTAGAGGCCGATCTTTGATCGGGTGAGCGGGGGTGCTCATTATTGACCTTCCCCTCTCATACCTAAGGTTCGAGCCAAGGCATCCTTGGTTACGACGAACAGTGGCCTTGGCACTAGTCATGGGTTTCCTAATTTTCCCAAATAATATTAGGTGGCGACTCTGAGATCTGATAGACGTAGTCCATTTTTGACAAAATTGTCAATAAAATGGATTTTCACTAAAGTTGCCAATATGGACTCTCATCTACGTTTCACACTGCACTCGCTGAGACTAGATCAAGAGATCTCGGAGTCTGAAACTGTTTAACGCGCGCGGTCCCCCCCGAGGTATGTTACAGAGTCTACCATAACGAAGTCCAGAAATTTACTGACATCAAATTTCTTCATGCAGCATCCTCTGTCTTGTATTTCTTCTCCAAAGAATCCCATAATTCTTTTGCTGACTTCAGAGGACTGTAAACATTATACAGCATGTTGTCAAGGCCGTTGAGGATGTAGTTTCTGCACAGAAAATCTGAATGTTTCCAAGTATCTACAGCGGCAACAACTTGCCGATCGCTTTCACCCTCTCTAAGTGTTGGAGCCTCTTCATGGAGAAAGGCCAAATTTAGAGTTGTAAGATAGAACAGCATCTTTTGCTGCCATCTCTTAAACTCAGTACCGTTAAATTTTTTCGATTTTTCTCCATGATTTATTAGTACATGAACATGGTTCTGGATAGGGACCGGTGTTGGTGTAACAATTGGAGTACCACTTCCAGTTGCAATTTCAATAGCAGTAGCCATAATCTCTGATTACCTTGCCAAATAAAGACTATTTCTTCTTATCTGTTTCTATGCTGACTAATTTAGATCTTGAAGTTGACGTACACTAGTTCAAGTAATGCCATTTTAGCATTAGCATCAAATGCGATGCATCTGCTTTGGAAGTTAACAAATGAAGGCAAGGTAAAAAAAAAAAATTCTATCGTTAATCTGTATGCATGCACGCACGCTTCTCTTTGAATTCAAAGATTAGTTCATGATTGTTATGCTGAGAATTGAGGTCAGTCTTGATGCAAGCAACAATGAAAAATCCCCCTAATTATGGCATCCGATACCGGGGATATTAATCACAAATGACTTAACTAATGTTAGAACTGAAGAGACCAAACCCTGTTTTGCTTTGTCCAAAACTGAAGCTTACCTCATTTCAACATCTGGAGGTCAAGTTTCCTTGTTCAACATAACATGTAAGGTGTTGGACAATTTTCAAGTGCTTAGGTATGGTTTTAAGTACTCTATTTTTCTGCCTGGACCTTATTGAAAGACATTCTCACGCTTCTTGTAAACAGCTCTTACTGCTTTAAAAGGTTTTTGTACATTGCCAACATATATTACTAGAGAAACACATTGAGGTGTACTTTTGCGTTGCATTTAAAAAAATCTTAATTTTATTTGGAGTAAACTGACCTTTCCTAAATGTTGGAACGACATAGACAATGGCGACTTTCACCCGTCCACCGCCTGTGCCAACATTTGTTGCCTTCTATCCTCCTAATAGTAACATAATCGCCATTGGTATGGATGATTCGACAGTTCTGATATATGAAGCCTGTGCAAATGAGGTATGATCTTCTTAGTTTGTTTATGTGTAGATTCAATGGTTCTTTCTAAATGGATAATTCAGATGATAAATAAACTTTTTAACCTCTTTGTGCTAAAGGTGAAATCCAAGCTGGAGGACTAAGTCCTCGACAAAGAAGCAAAAGCAACAATGCCACTGCTAATTGGCAGGACTTGACTCTAGTGCATACATAAGTGCGCTTTCTTATGGCGCTTTGTTGCATATGCATAAAGTTCACAAAGAAAATGGCACAAGGATGCGCATGAAGAAACAAATCTTAATCAGTAAAATGCATTATGCACTACAACAGTTAATATTATTTCCAGCATGATGGAATGGATCATGGATAACGAAAAAGACATCCAGCATAAAATAAAAGAGACTAAGCTGTTATTAAAAAGTATCCTATTTCCTGAAAATTGAAAGAAATAGTTTTGTACAGCCAAACCTGGTATCCAAAAATGTTCAGAATGGGAATCCTTTATGGACATTTGTGACGACCCCACTGCATATAATAATTAGTAGTTAATTAATTAAGGAGATTTAAATTTTAATTACCCATTGTTCTAATTTAACTTGGGGTCATAAGAATTATTTAGTTTGATTCGTATATGATTCAATTGAGGATTTATTTTGAAATTAGAAATTGAACGCTAACATGGCTCAAGAGAGTATAGATGTGAATTGAATTATTTTAATTTCGAGTATTGGATCATATGAATTAAATATTCGATTCGGATTTATAAAATGAGATTTGAGTAATTGGGTCCGAATTGGAGAAGTTATGAGGATTGGGAATTAAGATTATTATGAATTAAATTTATTTACGAGGTGTTTAATTGAATATGTAATTTATTGACAGAAATCTTGAGTTAATTAGAAATTGAAGGCTATAATAATGTGAGAAGCCAAAATTAATGATGGAAATAAGCTCAATTTGATATCTGGAGCATTTTGGGAGCTTAATTAAAAATCTGATTCAGAATGATAAATTAAATAAAATTAATTGGGCCCGGATGGAAGTCAAATTAAGCCGATTAAATTATGTGGGATTTATGATTAGTCATAATTAATTTAATGATGTGCTAATTGAAATTTATTAAGATTAAGTGTTGCTTAATTAAATAAATCCTAAACATAAATTGAATCTAGGATTAAGAATGTATGTGGGTGTGGGTGTGGGTGTGTAAAGAAACTTCTGTGGATGTGTGCATGTGTTGTGCTGGAAGTGTTACAAGAGTGTTTGTGTGCACGTGTTATGAGGTCAAAAATAAGAGATGTGAATAATATGTGTGTGATGAATTGAAAAATAGAGTACACCATTAAGTCCAAGAAGTCAAAAGAAAAGAAAAGAAAGAAAACAGAGAGAGAGAGAGAGAGAGAGCTCACCTGGAAAAGAGTTTGCTGGAGAGTGTGAATGCAAGATGAACAACTAAGAAAGCAAAGGAGAAATAAAGAAAAGAAAGGAGACTCAAGAATTTGTGAAGAGCTTCAATCATTCAACAACTCTAGGTAAGATTTCTAACTCTAATCTTGTAGTAAATCCTCCCTTACATCTCAAATCAAGAACAAATATAATTCAATTGTATGTAAATCTACATATAATGAAAAGGAAAGAATTAAGTCAAGAACTAAGAAATTAATTTGAAAATTTATCAAGTGAGTTTAATTTGTGTTATTCCTTATGAATTTGGACTTCATCTTTACATGCATTAATGAATTTTTAAGAGATTTGAAGAATTAATTTCATGTTTGGGTATAAGAAGAACAAGTTTTGGTAAATTATAAATTCATGAACATTTTGAGTTTAATTTTGAATTAAAGGGATTTTGATGTAGATGGTTTAATTTTGATTATCATTTCATACATGCAAATACTTTTCTAAGAGTTTTATAATTTCAATTTCACAATTTAAGGAGAATAGAAAAGAGTTAGAAATCAATTTTATAGGATTAGAAGGAAATTGACAAGAAAATGATGAATTGGGGCTAAGATCAAGTTTGTGAAAGTTAATTTAGAAATTAATTATCTTTGGCTTGATTTTGTAGAATCAGCCTACAATACTTGAGATTTGAGATTAAATTCATGGAATTAGGATGAAATTGGGCTTTAAACATAAAATGAGTTACATGCATGTTCATGATTAAGGAAGCTAATTATTTTGGATTTGCTTTTGAATATCTTACATGAATTTGATTCTAGTTTCTACATGCATGAACAAATTCTACAATTTTGATATTCTAATTGTACATGCATCATGAATTAAGAAAGTTATGAAATTAGTCTCATGAATTTTGTAAGAAATAAGGTTTTAAGTAAGAAATTAAGTAGACTCATAGTTGTGGAAATTAATTTGGAAAATTAATTGTTTTTGATTTGATTTTGTAGTATTTTCTTGTGATGCATGAGTTTTTAAGGGAATTGAGCCATTCAAGTTCATATTTTGAAGAGATAAAGGAAATGCTTTAAGAAAATCAAGTTTATGGAAATTTGGAATTAATCCTAAAGTTTTGATTTTATAATTAGATTTTTAATCCATGCATGTAATGTAATTTCAAGAGTTTGGAAAGTCTAATTCATATTTTAAAATAGTGGGTTTGATATAAAGAAAATGAGTTAAACTAAAATTGGACAATTGGAGCATGATTTGGAATAAATGATTTCTAATTAAGAGTGTCTACTGAATTGTACGTTGGTTCTCCATATTTGTGTACCAAAAATACATGTTCTGAGGCTTTGAATATCAAATCTGAACTTCAATTATAATTCTGGAAATCCAGAATTCACACTGTCTGCTCAAGCGAGGAAAGTCTCGCTCGAGCGTGAAAATCGAGCTCCCAGAAGTGTTTCAAAATTTTACAGTCCGCTCAAGCGACCAAAATGGCGCTCGAGCGAGGACCCTATTTTCAGCAATTTTTGACTAACTCTTTTAAATGCATAATTACATCCTCGTGACATTCTAAGTATTCTTAGGCACCAATTAGACTCTCATAGTCATGGAATAAACTAGAACACATAAAGAGAGTTGAATTAAAATGAAATGAATATTATATGGTGCTTCTATTGTGTTTTTGTTATGTGATTTATATAGGTGGGCATCCGAGTCCTTATATCGACTTAACTCACTGTGAGTAACAATGTTGTAAAGCCATATTCAATTATAATTATTTTCTGAACGATTGACTGTATTGTTTTCTGAAATGACATTGTTTACTGAATGAATGTTTGTCTTAATTTATGAACTGTACTCGTGGCATCCATAGCAACTGACTGTTACTGTTACTACTACTGTTATAGAGATCTTTGTCAGTTCCAATGTTTGGAACTACTACTGTTTACTGTTTTGATGGCCATCAACTGATTGTTTGGTCTATTAAGACCTACTGTACTGTTCTGCTATTGGATGTACTATGTATGATTGCTATGATTTCTACATGACTGATATGACATGAAATATGAGACACTGATTGAATAACTGATCTAGAGATGCAATTGACTGTTTTAATTACTGAAAGGACATTCATTCTTAACCCCTTTACACATTCGTTATTTACTGGGTTTTAACTCACAATTTATTATATATATGTAGGTGGTCAAGTACCGGAGCAAAGTTAGTGGCGGCAGCCTAATTTCGTTTTGTTAAGCCAACCTATTGTGCCTCCCCCATGAAGTTCCAAACCGTTATTGTCAAGGCTTTGTTTTGGGTTGTCTAAACCCAAATCTTTTGAATGAATGCCATATGGAGTCAAGTGAATTTCATAAGTTGTTTTGGCTTTGGGATTTAATTCCCCAACATGTCTTTTATTTTGTACTAGACGTGTTTTGGACTTCAGTTTTTACATATATATTGAATATGGACTTGGACTTATGTCTGTATTGGTATATATGTATATAAGTTGTTTGTGCATTTAAGTTCTTACAGCTCTTTGGACATTATGTTTTAATATTTACAGGCTTCCGCCAGCCCCTCCTATTGTATAATTGTTATTACTGTTAAGCAGGCCTTTAGTAATCATGGATTACTGGCCGGTTACGATCCTAAACCCTTAAGGGTGGGTTTGGATCGTGTCAACATTAGGCTTTGAGGCTTCTGCTAATCGTTTGACATCTTTTGCGTTTGAGTAGAACTTCATCAGTTCATAAGCAACATCCTTTGGGTGACAATTAACAAATGCCTTAACAAACCGCTTCTCTTTCATTCTCAATGCCCTCAACATTGCAGGTCCTTTAATTTGTGGAATTAGGCCCATATCCTGTATCTTTCCTACCAGAAGAACCCGTGGCTTTAACACAGCTTCCAAATTGCAGAACAGCAGAAATGGGTGACCAAGGACCACGCTGGCTGGTAGTTTCATTGTGCCTAATATGAAAGTCATATTCCCCTGAACCTTGTCAATAGATAGCGTTAATATGAGAGGAGAGCGTCCAAAAAGGCCAAAAACCTCATCTTCCAAAAACCCAAACTTCTCAAAGTTTGCCAGCTTTTCACGGATCGTCTCAATGCGTGAGATAGCAATCAGGGTGACAACATATTTGTACATTTTGGAATCCTTGGAGATACCAGTCTTGCGAATGTAATCCAACTTCCCATCATTGAGAGAGGTTCGGGGAATTAAGGTGGGACGAGATAGAAGCATTGGTATTAAATCCTTTCTACTAACACCCAATTCATCGTATGTGGCAATGACAGGTTTCATTTTATTATGGAAGTCATAGGTGAGGAGGGAAGGGTTTCGTGTAATTGCTTTCACAACTACCTCCCTTGACCCAAACAATTTTAGTAGAAATTCTAGGCGCTCATCAAAGCAGCGATTGATACGACAACTGAACAAGCGGGGGCGACAATTAATGACCTTGACAAGGTCGGAAGAATTGAGGCCCAACGCACTAAGTAAGTTGAGTTTGGATTGAAGGTTGGCAAGACCAACTTTACGCAAAGCAGGCCTCCGGTGAAATATTTGTAATATATCAGCATCACTGCAACCCCACCTCCGAAAAACATCTGTGGAGTCCTTTGGGAAACTTCCAACCTCTTGTATTGCTACTTTTCCATCTAGGGTTTCACCTAATGGGGATGGTGCAGTGGTGGTGGCAAAGGTGGTCCAGTACCGGCAAAGCTTCAAAATTGGGGGTTTTGGAGAGGGAGAATCAAAGCCTAAGGGGACGAAGATTTCAGGGATGCGGAATAGGAAACGAAATTGGATAACAGCAGCATTGAATCTAGCGTTCATATTAGGCTAGGATGAAATTGTTGAATCACTGGAACTGAGTCAACAAATAAATAAGAACATCATCACTATAAAATGGAAGAAAGTGGTCATTCTAGGTTAAGGTGAACAATGAATGATGACACAAACAATAAGCAACAACAGATTAAATCATTCATATCATTTGTTACATAAATTACACTCTCTTTCTCAATGATCTATGTATAGCACATTGAAAGGATGATCTCAATCTCAAATCAAAACGCAGAGATGAAAAAACAAACTTGAAAATTGAAATACACAAAACTACAATCTTCAGTAGAGAGAACTGACGAACCCAGAAAGCCACAGCCAATTCCTTCGCGACGGCCCACTCAATCCAGTCCAGTGAGAAGAGTCCCCTCTTAGTTCATTTTATCTGTTGATAATAGGAAGGAACAATGGCCCGTTTTGTTCTGGGGTACGAGATTAGGATTAGGATTAGGATTAGGATGGCTGTGGGCTCCGTTTAATGTGTTGTTTGCAGAGTTGATGTTGAAGGACTTAGGATAGTCTTGTAGATGAGATTCAGATGGACTTTCAGGATTTGATATTAGAAAAATAGTTCGACGGATTAGAAATTTTTTATTTTATTTTTTATATGTCGGGTATTTTTTTTTAACATTAATGTTTAATTTTTTATATTTTTTGTTAAGTAAAAATCATTATTTTATTTATTTTATTTTTTTCTAAAATTTTTTTATTTTATTTTATTTTTTTAAAATTTTTTACATATTGGGCATTTTTTTTAAAACATTAATGTTTAATATTTTTGTATTTTTTTATTTGTTTTATTATTTTATATTTATTTTATATAAAAATAATTTAATAATCCCTACACTAATAACTATTATCAAAACAAACACAATTTTACTTAATTCTTTCACTATCAATTCTCTCATTATCAATCCCTTATATTCTACCTCTCAAAATAAACGGACCAATAGTGATAGATAGCTCTAACTGGAGCTAAAGCGAACTCTGTGGTAAAATAAAAAAAATAAAAAAACAAAAGTCTAAACATCAAATCATGTGATATGGTTCATTTCTTCTCAAATATTTTTTTTTTAACAAAAATTTTGATAAAATTTTTAAAATCTCTAATATTACTCTTATTTTTTATTTTATCACTTGTTAAATGAATTGAGACGTAGAATGTGAGAAATTAAATTTTTTGATGCAGCTCAAGTTTCAAAAGAAATTTTTTCACAAAATTTGTTGTAGAGAGAGTGACCTACTAGTTGAATTGGAACAATTTATTTTTAAAAAGAATTGTCCATCAAGATAGTTTTTAATTTCAAAAAACGTCACAATTATATAAATTAGTGTATGTTTGAGTTATTTTTATGTAAGATTGGAGTGAAATTCTACTATGCACACTCCCTAGGTTATGCATCAAGTTATACTTTTTTTTTTTTTATAATCAATTTTCTTCATTATTTATGATCTTATTTTAGTTATAACTCATGAGATTCTTGATTATGTCTTATATGTTATTTGGTTATGATCTTTTTTTTTTTAATTATGACTCAGAAAGTATAATATTATACTATTTTCTTTTTTAGTTATAAGATGTATATGGTATATATTTTTTGAAAGGTGTGTATCATAGTCTTTTTCTTAGACTTTTTTTCTTAGATAAATAACTATGAAATTTCAATATAACCAGTTAATACATATTGATCCACTAAACTTGAAATATTATACGCCGTAAAGTACAATAATAGTCTTTAATACTAGGTTTTGGTCTATTAATTCCCCCACTCTCTTAATTGGAGTAGAATGGCAAGTATTAACTTAGGCAAGATGGGTTAAGTTTAAAAAACAATATTACATTCATTTGTAGAAAGTTTGAAAAACTCCATTTGATTTACATACAGTCTGGAAAGAAAAGCATTACTCGATACATAACTGAAGATTTTGCTTAACGATAACAGTAAGAATAAATCAACAAATTATAGAAACCAAACACATAACTGTAACAATAATGTAATGAGAAGAGAAGGATTGTGGATCAAAGTGCTTGCAATAATAGTTCGTGTAATTTCCAGTGCACAAAAACGTAGTTACAATATTTGAGATGCTCAAATGGTGAGGATTCTACACTCCGCTCCTTCTAACTATCTACATAATAATTCTACTCACTTAGGGCCCGTTTGTTTTGGAGTTAAGTAGATGGGAGTGGATTACGATAGAGGTGGAATTATTTAGTGTTGTGTTTGTTTGTAGAGTTGGGGAGGGGATTAAGATGGTGGAGGTGATATAGATGGAGGTTGGAAGGGAGATTGAGATGGAGGATGTGGAGATGGTATTAGAAAAATAGTGAGGGAATTAGAAATTTTTTTATTTTTTATATATTGGAATTTTTTTTAAAATATTAATGTTTAATTTATTTATTTATTTTATTATTTTATATAAAAATAATTTAACAATTCCTACACTAACAACTATCATCAAAACAAACACAATTTTATTTAATCCCCTCACTATAAATCCCCTCCATTTTACTTCTGAAAACAAACAGGGCCTTAATTCTTCTTGGAACAGACAAACATTTGTGCTCTCAAGACTACTTTCATTCACAATATTAAATGATTACTTCATTCACCGGTTTCTTTCAAATATTCCTCCAAGTTCCCTCATTATGTACGGTAACACAAAAAGATTTTGAGTCATACGCTATTAACAAGTTCTAAAGGTACCAAACACCACCAGTTTCACATATAACTCCAGCATCTTGCTCACCACATTCTTCACGCCCAGTGCCAAAAAATGTCTTTGTACATTCTGCTTGTCCTTCATCTACAATGAGTACTTCTTTGTCCATATCTTTGATAGCAGCTGATGCAGACAAACAACGAAGTAGGTATACATTCAATGGCTTTGTGCCTCTCCAAAACAGTTCTTTCCCAGACAATCTTGTTTTATCAATATTGAATCCATATTGGTCGAGCCTTTCAACTGCTCTTCACCATTGCCATCACTAATGGTCGGGTATATCAGAGCTGGTTTTATGTCATTTTGAGATAACCCGGTTTGATTATCATCGGTTTTGGCATCTGACTTGTTTGTTAGCATTGGCCTAACTAATCTTCTCTTCTGTTGTTCTTCATTATCTACATGATCTCTTCCCTTAGTTTCACATTCTATCTTCAGCATTTTGCCTTCGTCATTAACATTCAGAAGTGGAATGCATTCTCCAATTTGTTTCCCGGTCCATGTATCCACCAGATCCTCTTCAACTTGAAATGTATCTTCATTCATCTGCACCTGGATAGTCATCTGTAAGTTCTCACTATCATGATTTCTGATAGCTACTTCGCGTCTCTCTCTCTTATTCCCCTGAAATATTTCTGCATTTCTGCCCACTAAATTATCTACCTGGATATCAAATTTCTTTTCTTCCACAGCATTGTCAGAAGCAAAATTTAAGCGAGAAAACACACTAGCTCTCTTTTTCAGATGGCTATCTCCTTTTCCACGTGAAATACTTTTAGTTTTCCTTGTCATCCTTTTCCAATTTTCATGAGACCACTGCAACTTCTCCATAGTTCATGCACTGATTCAGTCACTTGAGAGTCATCTTCATCATCTTCTACAGCAGCTTTTGACACCAAATTCAAACGAGAAAACACACTCGTTCTTTCGTCTTGAGTATCAGAATACAGGCCCTTCACCCTCGGGTATTTTTCGTCACATTGATCCCTCTCTGGACTGAATACAGAAGATGGCTGATTTGAATCCTTCAGTCCAAAAGGCATGGGAAATACACATGCTTCAGAGGAGGACCGATCTACATAATCATGACAAGAGGCAGATTCTATATAATCATGACAAGAGGCAGATTCTATTTGTTTATCTTTCAAAACCCCAGCCTCTGAGAAAGCATTCTCATTCTCTGTTGCATCAAGATGTTTAGGGGAAGACAGTGGTATGTAATCGTCAAGGCCCAATGAAGCATTATAAGAAGAGATATCTATGTGCTCTGACTCTTTTTGCAATGGGACCGATTGACTTAAGGAAAAAGATGAGCTTACTGAAATACCGGTAGAGTGAGTAGCATATTCATGAAATGAGGTAAACTCGTTGCTTGTTCCAGACATGAACGGAGCCTGGAAAAAAGATATCCCTGCATTCAGTGACTGGGGTACATCCACTGAATTCCTAGCTTGCCTTTCAACCATGGAGTCGTCTCTCTCCAGCTCAAGTTTGCCAGAATCAGCCAAGGGATTTACTGGGTAGGTTTGGTTTGTGTTTCTGAAAAAAATTTCAGAAATTTTCTCTACAAACAAATTTCAGAAATTTTCTCTACCAAACAAATTTTTCCAAAAAAATTTCCCAAAACACACAAACCAAACAAGTTTTCCAAACAAATCTCTCTCACACACACATCAAATCAATCACTTTTTCCAAAACTCTCTCTCAAAACAATTTTCCAAAACAAATTTCCCAAAAAACCAAATCAAACATGTTTTCGTACTTTTTATCTCTAAAACACATCTCTCAAACACAAACCAAACATACCCACTATATCCAACAATTTGACTTTCCTCTTTTTCAGAGATCTTTGTACTCCGACCTTTCTAGAATCAAACAAGTATAAGAGCCTTTGAACCTGCATTCTCAATCAATATAAAGTGAGTGTTGGAAACAGGTCCAGTTTAGGGCTTGTTGCAAGGTTCAATTCTAACTTGAACATATTTTAGTTCATTTCCTTTCACAATCAGTCAATCACAGCTTCCCACAACAAGCTTCATTAGGCCACACCAACTATCCCATTAAGAAGTATGTTTGTTTGCTTTACTTCTCTAAGGAATAAGAGGGCTTGTTAGAACCCTGCTATGGCATTCTATGATTGAGCTGGATTGAACTTAAACTGCATATTGGACAGAATATGAATCCTTTGCCAAACAATGAGCCTAGATTCTACAAGAAATGTGAATATGAGCAACCAGATCTTTAGACAGACCAAAGTTGAACTTTGTCGCTGCATAGTAATTATCTTGAATAGCATCACAGAAATCATGTTCATAAAGAGGACGACAATTCCAAATCACACTAAATCGAACCTGAACAAGACAAAATTGAACGACAGGCTCAAAGAAACAATATCTGGTGATTCACATATGCTCAAGGAAAAAAAAATTATAATTAGGCAACAATAAATTTAAGGCTAGTGAAAGCTATGAAAGAATGAAGCTAGCAAGAAAACAACAAAAAATCATACAATCGTCAATTGATACCTGTGCAGGGAATGATTTTCCTGTTGAACGATATGCATTGGGTACAATATTCATTGAACCATCTGTTACAGCCTGAAATACACCATATAGTTTTCTTTGCTCAAATTCGAAAAGAAATAAAACCATTCCAGCTTTGACTTCTTTCACAAAGTCAAGAAAAGCATGTGAAAGACCAAATAGTTTTCTCTTAAAACACTCTTCTATTGTAGTTCTGTTTGACATGAAGATCACACCAACGTCGGGAGCCTTTCTAGAAGCATTCTTCATCTGAACATCATTGGACGCCATAGATGTCCTGTTACAAGTCATCAATTTAATGAAAAAATGTCAGCAATGAACAATCCCAACAATTAACATACCGGAAACAAGCATACAAATATAATCAAAGCATTGCACAAAATAACAGACTAGTCATTAAAAAGTATAATTTTCTACTTTGAGAAATGAGCATGATAACCAAAAAGACAAAAAAGAACACTAATTCCTTGAGTTTTGCAAATGATACAATAGAAGATAAAATAGATGTAATTAGGTTAGCACATAAAATAAAACTAGACAGCATGCCAACAACTATAATGATATACAATGTTAGATTGGTCTCACCAAGAAAACACATTGAACTCACTGGTATCCATCATGACTTTGCAGGTCATACCTGTTTTAGTATAGAATAATGTAGCCAACTACTAGAGACAACATATGTAGTTATTAGGTACTCTTCATGTCAAAGCAACTAGTAACCAGAGGAAGTGTCAAATTCAATCCAGAAGATACAATCCGTAAGTACTTAGATCATAACAGTAGATAATGCAGTTCATATATCTCATGTCCAAAACTATGCCCAGTCCACAAAAGGATAAACATTGGTAAAGTTGAATGCTCATGTTCTTCAAACCCCATCCAATAAATTTTGAAACGGGTAAACTTCACATGAATTTTCCCAGCAATTAAGAAAAAGCAGCTCAAAAAGAGGTAAATTTCATGCTTTTGAAGTTCATATATATAACACAAACACATATAAGAGCACTGGAACTTAACCAAGGAACTTCATTTCAATTGAAACCTCAATCAATTGTTAGATGGAATCAACTTGAGAAATCTAATGCATCAATGGATTATGGAAGCTCCACTAGCATTGCAATGGATGCTCCGTTATAATTACAAACGCTCATAGTAGACATAGAGATTTAATTTAAGAGATTTTAAATATGAAGGCAGAATATGAAAATTTAAATACAATAAAAGGTTACTAAGATGCATTAGATAGTACAAGTAGAGTTAATATGCATTCAAGCTGAGAGAGAGAGAGAGAGAGAGAGAGAGAGAGAGGAGAGGCCAATGTTTAATAATAAATATAAGAGTTTTGCTCAAGTGAACTAAATATGCCAATAATAAGCTTGGGTGCTTGGCCAATAATTTAAAAACAAACTCATTATTGTCATCGACAGAATTCCCATTAGACCTGCATTGTAGTACTATATACTGACCATTGACATAGTAAAAAATGTAGAAATAGCATCCAATTGGGCCTCACCCATTTGAGCCCCCTCTCTTTCATTTACAAAACCCATCCCCCTCACATCTCTTGGTTTCCTCTCTCACACAAACCAGAACCCAACTCTCAAAGCATAACAAAATTAGAACTCTCGATATGAAAGTCTCTCATTTGTGGAAAAAAATTTTGCTCCGTGTTTCATGGCCTCTGGCCTTGACTTTGAGGTTTAATTTTAATAATAGTAAGGCCATATAGATGTCCTACAAAACAAAAAGAAGAAATCAACACGGAAGAAGTGAGTTTTTAAAGACAAACCAGGGTTTTGAGACGTTGGAGGGCACCACAAATAATTGGAGGGTTTTGAAGTGCAGCAAGAGAGAAAGATATGGTTTTGTTTTGGTTTTGAGAGTGGGGTTTTGTTTTGTGACTTTTGCACGAGGAGGGAAAGCAAAAGACATGAGGGGAACTTGAGAAGAGTTCTATAGGAAGGAGAGGGAAAGAGGTAAAATAAATTTGTGGGGGCCATAGTGTTGAGGTGGCAGAGCCACATAAGGAGTCTGTAAACTAATTAGTAAACTAATCAATTTATTGAATAACATCACAACCAAACATTGGGAGGCAAGGGATTTTATGGGTTTTTTTAAAGAGCATGTCACATAGCCAAATTATTGGGAATGTGCCTAATACGCTATGCATGTAACTAAATTCACATACAAAGTATGGGATGGGAGAGGGAAAGAGGAGAGACAGCATCTCTCTTAAATCAAACTCCCCTATTCTATCCAGGGCCATGTATTTCTAATCATCATGTAGGATTTGAATGCAACTAGAAAATTTTGGGCATTCTTGGCTTACAATGCTACAACGAATTTAGCTCATCAAACATCACCCTATCATGAAATCACCAAGCCACTTATTCTTACAGTCACAATGCATGGTTTTTGTAACTGATGACAAAAAAATCTTGGCTGCATTTCTCAGTTTTCCCTCCATAGCTGCTACAATACAACTAGCTGCTTTTCATACACCCACCATCATGTATATTGTATATTATATAGGTATATACATGCATACATTAATGCTTCAAACTTATAATAATTTTTTATTCTCACCATTACTGACCCATCTCAACTCTATAGAATTATAACTTAAAAAATGAAGCACAAAACAGAAATTTAGCAATATACACACATATATACATCATCAATTCAAACATAGGTAGAAACACAGAGAGAGAGAGAGAGAGAGCATTTTAAACATTTAAGAAATTGAAATCTGTAAGTTAGGAATGTCATCTCTAATGTGTTAAAAGCTTATTTTTCGCTATACTTGTCTGAATATTCCTTGAGCAGAGGCAGTGGCGATCTCACAATAAACCCTATTGAGAACAAATAAAAACAATGAAATAAATTAATTAGGTAACTATAAAAAAAATTTAAAAACACACACACACACACATTCAATTACAGACTCAATCAAGTACATCTACCATCAGTACACCATCTTCTGAAGAGCTAGAAAAACCATAAACCATTGTTTCAATTATTTTTGGATATCAGAGAGAGAGAGAGAGAGAGAGGGTGAACCATGGTGGTCCGGTGGAGGCGTGAAGAAGAAACTGACCGATCTGCGAGGGCAGGGCTGGAGGTACAGTCGCCTATTGGAGAGATGAACAGAAAAATGATGGCTCATATTTTGTCGCATTCGTCTTTCTAAATAGTATATTTACTTACATAAATAAATAAATAGAGCAAAATTATATTTCAGAAATTTTTTATACAATTTTGTGACAAAGTAATGTGATAATGTGTCATTTGTATAATTAAAACGATCGTGCTGCTTGTATTAATTAGTTTATTAATTAGTGTATTAATACTAGTTATGATATTGTTATCGATTCCACTCATTAGTCACATTATAAATACTAAACAGTGGTGTTACATGTGCCAATTAATGTACACACTAGTGTACTAACTAGGATTATGATATTATTATTGACCATATTTATTATACAAATTACAAATACTAAAAATCATATAAATGATGTCACATCATCAATTGATATATTAGTTAGTATACTCATGGGTGCATATAGTATTATTTTATTAAATTATGTCTCCATAAATTCTTTATTGGAAAATGTTTGGAACCCAAAAGGGGGATAACCACTACACCTCCAAAATGATCCTAACCCTTCATGTATATGTGAGGTTCACTCATATATATGTAGGATCTACATCATGAATAGTTTAGATTTGTGAGGTCTTGTGGGGGTAAAAGTCTCACTCATTACTCTTCTTTATTTGGGCTAAATAATTCAGCAAATAATTATATATTAAGATTTTTAAAAAAAAATTATGTTTCATATCACCACTAGTAAAAAAATAAAATAAATATTTTAGACTCTATCAATTCGTTGTATAAATAAGTTAAACATATTTTTAAATTTATTGAATTTATTTAATTAAACTTAAACAATTAGGTATTGGCTCAACTCAATTTGTTTGTAGGCTTAGACCATCTCTAATGGTTCATCAAATTCATCACCAAATTTGAATTTGGTGAAAAAGGACAACTTTTTTGTCTCCAACGGTTTCATCAAAACAATATCAAATTGAGAATGACCCAAATTTTTCACTAGATTGAGAATGTTGTGTGCCTTTCAGCAAAACACTGTTCATTACCGTCGTATTTTCACTACCGGATGACCCACCAGATGTCTTACCGGATATCCTTCCGGATGACCACCTTAAGTAAGATTTTGTGCAGATTTACCACTGGGAGGTCGACCCATCGGTCGACTCACAGGTCGACCCCCCCTGATGACCCCTCAAGCTTGAAAATGTGAGGATATGAAGAGTATATTGTTTTGCTGATGCATTCAACTACAAATCTGAAAATAATCAACATTTTTTTTATTCAATATAGATCTGAATTGAAGGTTTAAATCATTGGTTTCTTTTTCTTGATTATTTTAAATAGATGTTTTCTGGGTTTTGGTTTTGATAGTTGTTGATAATGGGGGAAAAGCAGAGTGGTAATGATTTTGGAGAAAGTTCAGAACTTGGACGCAAGCGAATGAAAATGCGAGATCTTAACTTAGTGTTACGCTCTGAAGACAAGTCCTCTTTGTAAAGGAATTATTATTACTTTGGGGTTTTACATTTCCCTGAGGAGCCTCCCTCTCTCTCTCTCTTTCTCTCTCTCTTTCTACCATGGTGTCCACTGAGTGCTTCACGAACAAGAACGCTTTTTCAGAAAGTTCAAAGCCAAGTCCGACGACAAGGTCTCTCTCTTTCTGTGTGTCTCTGGTCATTTCCAAGTCCAACATGAGCTTCTATTGCGTACGGGATCTTCTTGTGCATCGATTGTTCGGCCTCTCATCGCAGTCTAGGTGTTCACGTCAGCTTAGAAAAACAAAATTCGTTTTCCTTTTTCTAGTCGACTGGCTGTCGTCCCACCGGACGTCCAGTGTGTTTTGATGAAAATCGTTGGAGCGACTGATATCAGATTGAGGAATTGATATTTTTTTTACTCAGATTTGATAAAAATTTTGATGGAACGTTGGAGATGCTTTTAGGATTAACGAATTGATGCCCACCCTTAAGTATTTGAGTAATCACTCAACTTTTTTTTTTTGTTTTTTGCCAATCTTAAAAAAATAAAAATTAAAAAAAAAGTTCGTTACTTTACATTTGAGAAAGTTTGATTTTTAAATTATTTATTTATTTATTATAAGTCAATATAGTTAGTAAATAAATATAAGATTTAATTTTTTTAAATAGAAAAAATATAATCTAGTCGAATTTATTTTTTTTTATGAATAATTCATATAGTAGAGATTAGTTTTAAGAAATTTAATTTGTTAAAAAATATTTTAATCAAGGCAGTAGAGATTTAATTTTTTTGATTATTATTATAAGTCAATATAGTAAACAAAAAATTGCATTTAACTGTTTTCAAAGACTTCTTGGAAGAGGATTTGGATCATTTGTCTTCAAATTTATTTTGTTTCTTTACCCAAAAACAAAATCCTCATTGTAATCATTTTTTTAATAGCTTAAATTTCACTCAATATTCACTATTTTTATTCAAGTTTTTAATTGATTCTTTAGGCATTTTAATTTTGACAATTTACTTTCTAAAATAGTTATCGACTTTCAAACCAAAACACAGATGGCATGAGACCATATTATTAAAGCAACATTTCTATGAAATGACGCTCACGTTTAAATTCTTTATTTACATATAATTTTTCTATTTAGATTATAAGAATGTGAGAAAAAATTATTAATTTGACATAATGAATGTCTTGCGACTTCCTCGTCCAAAACTAAGAAACATGGTCCATCTAATGAAATCCAATCTCCAAAATAATTATTGGTTTTGGTATTTTTAATGTTGGTTGTTTTCTTAGCAACAAAATCTACATTTTATAATTGCAAGGATGGAAGGCGAAGTTACTTTCCCAAGCGGGCCGGGAGGTCCTAATTAAATTGGTCACCCAGGCAATGCCCACTTATGCAATTGCAAGATTTTTTTGTTTCCCAACAAGTTATGTGATAAATTGAGCTCCTACATTACAAATTTCTAGTGGAAAGGTGATCCGGAGGGGAGAGGTATTCATTGGGCCAGTTGGAGTAAATTGTGCTTGACAAAAAGAAATGGTGGTTTGGGCTTTCAAGACTTTCGGGCTTTCAATAGAGCTCTGCTTGCTCATCAAGGTTGGAGATTAATTAAATTCTTGGACTCCTTATTTGCTAAAATTATAAATGGAATATACTACCCCAACTCGGATTTTTTTCTTGCAGTGAGAGGGTCGCGACCTTTATGGGCTTGGCTTAGCTTACTTTAGGGGAGAGAAATTCTTAAAGGAGGTTTACAGTGGCAAGTTTTGAATGGTAAGTCTATCAATTTCTGGGTTGACGAGTGGATACCCTATAATTTGGGTTTTCAAGTTCAGTCAGTGAGAAATAATCAGTGCAAAGGTGAATGAGGTGATTGATTCTTCTCGCAAGCTATGAGATGATACGAAGCTTAGAAGCCTAGTGTCTGGAGCGGATTGCAATGCTATACTCTCACTTCCAGTTTCAGTAGAGGATAAAGATGATATTCTTCTATGGCATCATGACTCAAAGGGTTGTTATACGGTTAAGTCGGGGTATCAAGAAGCAGTGAAACAAGCTCACTTGGGGTCAAATTCGCCATCTTCTTCTTTGGGTTGGTTTGAGAAAGATTGGTGGTTTCTATGTGTTGGAAAATAATGATTTTTCAGTAACTTTAATTTGAATTAAAGTGGGACCGGTTGAGATGAGTCCGAGTGGTTTTGTATTCTCTTAAGTGAGAAGATTG
Source organism: Camellia japonica (assembly GCA_030407325.1). Lineage (NCBI taxonomy): Eukaryota > Viridiplantae > Streptophyta > Magnoliopsida > Ericales > Theaceae > Camellia > Camellia japonica. The sequence goes on along the minus strand of JAPPVO010000032.1, from coordinate 1,891,187 downwards.
CAATACAAAAATAATAAACCGAAACCATTGAGTTGCGAATAAGAATTATCTCATAAAGTGGGCATCAATAAAATTGGGTTTAGATTTTAACTTAGTTTTGATTTTGACTGGGCCTAGACTTGTACTTATGCATGTGCTGGGTTTGGTTTTAGACTTGGACTTGGACCTAATCTTGAGCTTTGGGCTAAGCTGTGTTGGACTTAATTTGTGCATATGTTTGAGATTGGAATTGGATTGGATTGTGACCCAATACCCATATTCATTTTACAACCCATTTAGTTTAATTCTTAAAAATTATGCATTATATACACATTATGATTTATATAATAGTTTTGGAGTTTTGAACCTTTATAACTCTAACCCTAATGGCTAGAGTTGATGACATTTGATGACCCTATTGATGTTAGCCTTCATGGCTAAGGCTCTCCTCTACTAGTATAAACAGAGGCATTTCTTCTCCAATTTAGTAGGTTGTTTTTAAAGAGGTTTTGTGATGGAAAATGAGATGGTGTTTTGAGATAAAAAGTTGGAAATGGTTTGTTAGGACCCTTTGTTGTCAAATTCCATGGAAAAACCTAAGTTTGTACTCAAGTTGTTTTTGTCTGTTTTCCAGTTTTGGGCTTCCCGCTCGAGCGGGGAAAGTGACGCTGGAGCGGGGTTTGCACTCTCACGGTATCTCTGTAAAATCTGCAAAATACTGGATGTTGTGATTCTACGCTCGAGCGTGGAATCTTTCGCTCGAGCGTGAACCCTGTATGAAACACGCAATATGAAGTCTCCGCTCGAGCGGGCATTCCCACGCTCGAGCGGACCGCGCGATCTCAGTCACTATATATTCACGTGTAGGTTCAATTCTAGGGTTACTTTTCCTACATCTTGTTTAAGGATCTTAGGGTTTTGTTTGAGGTTTTCTTTTGAGTTTTTTGGTGAGTTTTCCTTGATATATTTGAGAGGGTTTGTAACCTATGATCTAAGATACATACATCAAGGAGTTTGGTTCTTCATAATTAAGAGAGTTATTCTTCGGTGGATTCCGAAGATCCAAACGTGGAGTTTCAAAGGAGTTTGATTATGTACGTAGTCGTTGATTCGACAAGTGAAGTTGTGGATTCAACTTCAGATTAATCAGTTCCGAGAGAAGGCTTGGTGAAAGAGTTATAGAAGGTTTGAAGACAAATTGATGAGTTGGGTAATTTGTGTGTTATCTTTGTAATCTTTCTTTCTTCAGTAGTGGATTGATTAGTGGCGTTTCGCCCGTGGTTTTTTATTACAATTGAAGGTTCTTCAATTGTGATTTTTCTACGTAAAAATCGTTTATGTCGATTTATTGTTTATTCCGAAAACAACAACCTAAGTCACTTTCGTAAGTACTTGATGATTTAGATTGTGTGTTTTGGATAATTGGGAATTGAAATATTTTAATCTTGATCTAATCACGAATCACTTAGGATTTTCAATTGGTATCAGAGCGGGTCACTCTTTGTTTTTTATCAAAACTATAGGAGTGTGATTTTGTGTGATTAGTGATATGGATTCAATCCGTGAAGGTAACTCGACCCATAGACCTCATTTACTCGATGGTACAAACTATTCTTATTGGAAAGCTCGTATGAGAGCGTTTTTAAAATCCATCGATGAGAAAGTTTGGCACTGCGTATCTATGGGTGGAGTGAACCTATTGTCACCATTGATGGTGTTGATATTCCTAAACCCCTTGATAAATAGGGACACAACCGATTACCAAAACTCGAGTTGGAAGTAAGGCTCTCAATTCCCTTTTTTGCTCCGTCACACCTGAAGAGTTTCGTCGTATCTGCACGTGTGAGGTAGCAAAAGAGGCTTGGGACATTCTTGAAACAATTCACGAAGGTACTACTTCTGTCAAAAGGTCAAAACTTCAACGTCTCACATCTGCCTTTGAAACCCTTTTTATGCGTGATGATGAGACGTTTGATGATTTCTATGCAAAACTTAGTGACATTGTGAATTCCTGTTTCACACTCGGTGAGAAAATCCCTGAAGCTAAAGTTGTTGGAAAAATTTTGAGGTCTTTACTGGAGAGGTTCCAATCAAAAGTGACAGCCATTGAGGAGGCTCAGAATGTTGATACCCTCAAGCTTGATCAGTTGGTTGGAAATTTGCAGACTTATGAAGCCCACCAGATTTCTAAGAAAAAACAAAAAGATAGTGTGGCTTTCACTAGTGCTCATGAGACTGCAAAAACTCCGGAGACTGAGTTTGATTTAGAGTCTGAGATGACGGCTATGTTTACTAAACAGTTTAAAAAAATTTTGAAGAAAAAGAAGCCTAATTTCAGAGACCCTATTTCAAAAGACAAGAGTAATGAAAAACCCAAAACTTTTACCAAAACTTGCTCCAAAAACTGAAAAGAAGATTGTAAAGGGGCAAGGGGTCAAGTGCTATGAATGTCAAGGGTTTGGCATATTGCCCTTGAATGTCCTTCGAAAAAGAATCGAAAGAAAGTCTACACTGTGACTTGGGATGATGAAAGCGGGTCGGAGCAAGAACCCGAAGAACCTGAATCCGGTGAAGACGGGGATAGTGCTTTCATGGCATTTTGGTCCACTTTCACTCAACCTCTTCCAAAGCCAGCGGAATTAGCTCGTGGTCAGAACCTGCATCATGCTCCCACCTTTGATGGGAGTAACTACTTGTATTGGAAGATCAGAATGAGGGCATTCCTGAGAGCTTTTGACTCAGAAGGCTAACAAGCCATTGAAGAAGATATAGAAAGTATTGACAATCCGAGCAATCAGAGAGCCCTGATTACTATCGTGGAGCAATTTCTAATGAAGAACAGCAACGGGTTGCTCACTGCACAAAGGCTAAAGATGCATGGGAAATTTTGAGCCAATTTCATGAAAGAGAAGATTCACCTTCACCACCGTCCAGCAACTTTCCTGCCTTAGTTGTTAGATTGGATGAGGTCAAGGAGAATGAAGAACAAAAAGAGGATGATGAAACATCAGAAGACAATGATGAGATTAATGGTGATGAACTACAACAAGCTTACAAAAAGCTTTATGAGGAATCTCTGAATTTGTCCAAAATCAATGATAAACTCTCTCTCAAGTTCAAAGCATGTGAAAGTGAGAATGTCAAGCTAAAACGAGAACTTGTAGCAGCAAAGCAGAATGTCATCAAGATCTCAAGTGACAGGCAAGACCTATGTGGAAAACTTCTATCCTGTGAAACTGAAAGGAATGAACTTCTGAAAGTGTATTCCACATATGAAGAGAAGTTTGAAAGCCTTGAGATGTCACAAGCTACATTGGAAGAGATAGTCTGTCAGAAAGATGAAGAACTCCGTATTGCTAGAGCCACAATTGCCATGTGGAACAAAGGTTCCAAATCTTTAGAAGACATCCTCGGGTCTCAACAAATGGGTTGTGATAAAAGTGGGCTAGGCTATGGTGCAACAGCTCACAAGGGACATGCCTCTACTTCACATGACCTGAAGACTCAAACAAAGGGAAAGTTGAAGGTAGACTAGGGTGATCCCTCTCTTCATCTACCTAAAGGGGGTAAGATCAACAAAAGGGAGGAGGTAAAACCTATTTTTATTTGCCATCACTGTGGTAGGTATGGCCACATTCGTCCTTATTGCTTTGAATTGTTTGGTAAGGTGTCTCAAAAGGGTAGAAATTCGAATACTTTTTGGGTTAGGAGACAATCTTACATGTCTAAGCGGAATACCAAGATTCATCAGGGTGTTCACAATGCCAAGACATTTACCAAGACCAAAAAGATTTGTGTGAGAAAAGATGATTTGACTTGTTTAGTTGTTCACACTGCTCTAAAAGCACGTGACTCACACATGTGGTATCTTGATAGTGGGTGCTCTCGTCACATGTCCGGTAACAAATCCTACTTCACCTCCCTTGAAAAATATGGAGGAATTGTTACCTTTGGAGATGGCGGCACTTCTAGAGTCATTGGTAAGGGCTCTATAAGTGTTGTTGGTCTTCCCAAGCTGGAAAATGCTCTTCTTGTTAATGGTCTTAAAGCAAATCTTTTGAGCATTAGTCAAATGTGTGATTCCTACCAGGAAGTATTGTTTTCAAAAAATAAATGTGAAATTTTGGATAAAAAGGGAAATACTGTCTTACATGGGGTTCGCACATCTGATAATTGCTATGGGATCGTTACTACCAATGATCTCACTTGTCACTCTGCTATCATAAGTAACATTGATTTGTGGCATCAAAGATTGGGTCACATGAATTTCAAAGACCTAACTAAGATAGCCAACAAAAAGCTTGTGAGAGGAGTACCTAAACTGGGCAAGAATCTGAACCATGTGTGTGGACCATGTCAACTTGGAAAGCAAACCCGTGCCCCTCATAAAAAGGTGAACATCTTTACAACCAAACGTCCTCTTGAATTGGTTCATATGGATTTAATGGGTCCTACTCGCACTGAAGCATTGGAGGTAAAAGATATATTTTTTTAACTGTTGATGATTTTACTCGATTTTCGTGGATAAATTTTTTAAGGGAAAAATCTGATACGTTTGATGCTTTCTAGGCTTTAATCCTTAAAATCCAAAATGAACAGGGTGTTTCCATTAGGCGTATCATAAGAATCCGAACTGATCATGGTCGTGAATTTGAAAATAGTTTGTTTTCGGATTTTTGTGATATGCATGGAATTAAGCATGAATTTTCTGCACCTATTACTCCACAACAAAATGGAGTGGTTAAGAGGAAGAACAGAGTTGTTCAAGAAATGGCTAGGGTCATGCTCCTTAGTAAGAAACTTCCTCCAAAGTTTTGGGCTGAAGCCCTAAATACTACTGTTTATGTCATAAATCGCGTGTATTTAAGGCCCGGCACTTTACAAACTCCATATGAATTGTGGAAGGGTTTGAAACCTAATGTAAAATACTTCAAAACTTTTGGGAGTAAGTGTTACATCTTCAAAGATAGAGAGCCTTTGGGCAAATTTGACTCCCGAAGTGATTAAGGTATTTTTCTAGGGTATTCAATCACCAGTATTCAATCACCAGTAGGGCTTTTCGAGTCTATAACCTGCGAACTTCTTCTTTAATGGAATCAATCAATGTGGTTATAGATGACACAGGTTCACCTACTCCAGTAACAAATGAGGATGACAATGGTGAGTCTCCAATTTTGGATACTGAACCACAAAGTCAAAGAGAAGCTGAGGTCCAAGCACAAGAAGTTGTGACAGCACCATCCTCACAAGTAAGTTCAAGTCCAAAGAGTGCACAAAGAGACATCACTCCTGATGCTTCTGTCACTTCAAGTCCTGAGTTTAAACCATCAGCAAGGGTGAAACTAAATCATCCAGCTCAACAGGTGATTGGAAGTGTATCAGATCGAATGAAAACCCGAAGACAGATTCGGGATGAGATATCACATATGTGTTATGTTTCATTATTTGAACCTAAGAATTTTAAAGAGGCCTTGCCAAATGATAGTTGGATCAATGCTATGCATGAAGAATTAGGTCAATTTGAACGTAACAATGTTTGGACTCTAGTTCCTAGACCTAGAGACATGAATGTGATAGGTACCAAGTGGATCTTTAAACATAAATCTGATGAGAATGGTACTGTTGTGAAACCCTGAGCTTTTCGAAGGCAGTATGTAGTTGAATTTCGAGGACGAAATTGTTTTAAGGGGGATAGGTTGTGAAGCCCCTGAAAAATGTTTTCTCTTTAAAAACCTAATGTTTAAATTATTTGCTTAAAGTCCTCAGTTACTAGAATTATTTCGAACTAGTGTCCATTCATATTCCAACTAGTGTTCATTCATAACCTAACTAGTGGGCTAGGGTCCTTTCATTTTTCAAGTAGTGGTTCCTTCATATCCTAACTAGTGGGCTTTAATGACAAGTAAATTCTAACTTGACCTTTCAATTCCAACCAGTGGGCTTTTATGCCATGTTACACCAAGTTTGCCTATAAATTGAGCTCACCTCTCAACTTCTTTCTATGGTTTTTCCATATCTCTCTCCATTTGTTATATAGATTTAGAGTTTAGATTAAGAATGTTTAAAGTGAGAGTAAGCATTTTCATAAAGGAGGAGAGTTGTAGATTTTGTGAAACCTTACATACCTTATGGCTTAGAATTTGGAGATTCATGGAGAAAGATCGAGATTCGAACGTTGGAGACGGAGGAGATTGATTTGAGGTAATTTGGGTGGTATACAATATGCTTCCTCTAAATCTCTTTACAAAGGGTTTATGTTAATTACTTTTAATTTGTAATCCCCTTGATTATTCTGATCGTTTGGTAAATTCTGTGGAATTATTCGTTGTTGATTCATTTGAGTACTCTGGTCATTTGATAAATTCTATGAAGCTGTTCTGTGTAGTTAATGTTGATTTGTCTGGCTAAATGACATGGAAATGCTCCGTACATGGATCGAGTAGACCTTGCCAATAGCTTGGACCAATAGCCCAGATAAGCGTTTGTGCTTGGGTGAGGTGGGTGAGGCCGGTCATTGGTCATGTACCGAGTAGGACCGGGTATTTGGTTCTGGATAAATTATCATATGTCGAGTTGACTTGTTTGTGCAATTTGGTAAATTGTTTGATTATCGAATCTAATCGGTTGTGTACTTGCTGGATCTTTGTTAATTTATTTTCTGTCAGAGTCTTGTTATTCCTGTTGTATTGTATACTTTCCGAATTAAGTTATTTTTCAGGCGTGGAGCAAATATAGTGGCGGTTGGAGTTGAAGTAGCTAAAGAGAATTGTTTGAGTTGGAGATTCTTTTAGTCTACAACTATATATTATTTGTGGAGATGATTTGTATGTTTGGGATTATGAGTTATCTGCGATTATAAATTCGAGGTTGATTTGATTTATTAACGACCCGGAAGTCGGGGCGTTACAACTGTGGTTAGGAATAAAGCCAGGTTGGTTGCTCAAGGCTACACATAAGTAGAGGGTGTTGACTATGATGAGGTCGTTTGCCCCAGTTGCACATCTCGAATCTATTCATATTTTACTTGGTGTTGCATGTTTTCTTGGTTTTAAATTGTTTCAAATAGATGTGAAAAGTGCCTTTCTGAATGGGTACTTGAAAGAAGAGGCATATGTTGAGCAACCAAAAGGGTTTGAGGACCCTAAATGTCCAAATCATGTCTACAAGTTAGACAAGGCTTTGTATGGATTGAAACAAGCTCCTCGGGCTTGGTATGATAGACTTACTACATTTCTTCTTGATAATGACTTTCAAAGGGGTAGTGTGGATAAGACCTTATTTGTGAAACATACTAAGTCTCATATTCTTGTTGCTCAGATTTATGTTGATGATATTGTGTTTGGATCCACTACTGATCATCTTGTGAAATATTTTTCGGATTGCATGACACATGAGTTTGAGATGAGCATGATGGGAGAGTTGTCTTACTTTTTGGGTCTACAAATTAAACAGTCTCCTTCAGGAATGTTTGTTTCTCAGTCTAAGTATGCCAAAAATCTTGTGTCAAAGTTTGGTCTTGAGTCTGCCAAACATGCACGTACTCCCATGAGTACCAGTCTTCACATTTCTAAAGATTCCTCTGGTATTAATGTTGATCCTACCCTTTATAGGAGTATGATAGGGAGTCTTCTTTACCTCACGGCCAGTCGTCCTGATATTGCCTTCAGTGTAGGTGTTTGTGCCCGTTACCAAGCCAGTCCTAAAGAGTCTCATCTTCTTGCGGTCAAACGCATTATCAAATATGTGAATGGGACATTGGGGTATGGGGTTTGGTTTTCTACTGATACCACAGCTAAAATTACTGGTTTTTCTGATGCCGACTGGGCTGAGTGTGCTGATGATAGGAAGAGTACATCCAGGGGTTGTTTTTACCTTGGGAATAATTTGGTTTCTTGGCATAGTAAAAAGCAAAATGCCATCTCTCTTTCGACTGCTGAGGCTGAGTACATAGCTGCAGGAAGTTGTTGTATACAAATGCTATGGATGAAGCAAATGCTTCATGATTATGGGATAGAATAGAATACTCTCATACTTTTCTGTGATAACACAAGTGCCATAAACATTTCAAAAAATCCTGTCCAACACTCTCGCACCAACACATTGACATCCGTCATCATTTTATTCGAGAGTTAGTGGAAGAAGGCCTTGTTGTTCTGGAACATTTACCCACTGAGCATCAAAAAGCTGATATTTTTACAAAACCCCTTGATCTTCTTCGATTTGAGTTTCTTAGAAAGACCTTGGGTGTAGTGCTCAGTAACTAGGCTGTTTCCTGTTTTTTAAAGTGAGTGTGAGTGGTTGGCTTATTGTATACTTGGATGTAATCTCATTGTCATTGATTCCTGATATCTTTGCATCAAAAATTTATATGAACACTGCTCATGTTACTTACAAGATCTCATTCTTCTTTGCTCATAGCTCATTCTGAATGCCCATACTCATTTACTTCATGATCTCATTCTGTACACATCCTTGAGATAAACTGCTGCAGGGGTTTTCGCACAAGTGATCAAAGTTCTCTATGGACCACTAACAGTGTTTCTTATACTTTTTCAGAGGAATTGACCTATATTAGTATATCATGGGTGATGTTGAGTCTCTTAACCATCCACCATCTTTGTTCACTTCCATGGTTTCTCCCTCAGTTCATTGAAATCCGGGTATTAGGAAAAGGCTACCTCAGAGGCACCAACCAGGCCATCCTTTTTTGATTTCATTCTTTTCTGGTTTGGTCTCCATACTCTTGAGCGTGCATGCCACCAGTGAGTATCCACAAGAAAGAAAAGTTCAAAAAAAAAAAAAAGAAAAAAAAAAGGGGGAATCATTGATTGAGGGGGAGCCTCTGCGTTTACTCAACAAATACCCCATGATTCCTAGTGGTTTGACTTTTCTCTGTGATGTTAAGTTACTCTTGTCGGAGGTCCAACCATCCGATCACTACAAGGATTAACTCTAGCTTTGTGGCTCTCAAGGATTGCACACACACACATTCTATTTGTGAGCTCTCATGTGTGTTTTTGAGTTATGCATTCTTATGTTGCTTATGTCATTGATTAAATTCTATCTGTTTTTTTCATGACCTAGTGTTTCAATATTTTTTTTTTGTACAAGGTTACAGGACTCATGATTGATGGACTATTTTATCCTTGTGGTATAGTCTTCCAATTGGACTCCCCGCTGGTTACAGGTCATCTTAGTTGTTTTTTTTGTTTTAAAAAAAAAAAAAAAATTTGTTGTTTTGTCCCCACTCGAGCGGGCATTCCCACGCTCGAGCGTGGTTTTGAGTCTTGCAGCAGTTTACACTTTGCTTTATAGTTCTGCAAGGGTTGAATTGGAGCTCGAGCGTAAGTTTTCGCGCTCGAGCGGGTCTCTGCGTGTTTTGTCTCACGCTCGAACGTTAAACCCCACACTCGAGCGGACTGGTTTTGTTTAAATTCTTTCCCCCCATCTCTTCAGTTCATTTTGCCCTATATTTCCTTCTCTCCTAGGGTTTTGGTGATTCGTTGCTGTGTCTTCCTTGGTCTGAGCATTGTTGTGATCTGTTCTTCTCTCCCACCTCAGGTATCACCATTTTCTGATTCCACTCTACTTTCCTCCTTCTTTTCGTAGTTGCATTTGCATTTTTTTTTGGGTCAGTCTTTTGTTTTTATTCACTATCTCATCTCTCACTTATGTTCATAGTATGTTTGGTCTAAATCAGTTGTATGTTTTGTGAAGTGTTTTATTTTGTCTTTGACATATTTAGATGGATTACAGTCTATTCCTTCATATATGTCTTGTTTGATTGAGGATGTTTTTTGTTGTTCTGTTTTTTTTTTTATATATTATGGTTGTTTTTACTCATAATGTTTCATCTCTGTTGCATTGTGTTGTTTGGGGATTACTCTGACTAGACTATATTGCTACATAGCTTTCTGTGCTTGACTCTTGTTGCTATATTAACCAGTGCTTCTAATGATGTGTTTCTCTTTTGGTTTCTGTTGGTCTTGGGTTAGGGGTTATTTGTCTTGGTTTAGTCATGTCCACCTTCAAAAGACGAAAGTCTACTGCCCGTCGCCCTACCTATAACACTGACCACTTTCCCTCGGCTGAGAAAGCCATGTTGTACCGCGAGTCTTATCCAGCCCGCACCATTCATCTTGAACGTAATGTTCAACCCACTACATTCGAGTCTATCCCTATCCGTTCACTGTTTGATCCCTTGGGTGGGGATAATGTCCTATCATTTTCTGGTTCGCAAAACTTAACTTGGGTCCGTGAATTTTATTGCAACATGGATAGTCTTGATTCTATTCGTCCATCCTTCAAGACTTGGGTCAGGTCCAAGCAAATCACAGTTACCACAGATCTTATCTGAGAGTTGTTACGGATTGGTCAAGTCTTCCCCATATTCTACCCCTTTCCTGTGCGTCCCACCTGTGATATCAATGAGGTTGCACATGTCTTATGTGGTTTTCCTTGTTCTTGGCCCTCTGGTTCTTTGATCAAACAAAATGAGCTTCTCCCATAGTTTAGGTTGCTTAACCTCATTGTGTGTGCCAATGTTATAGTCACCACCCATAACTGCGAAATCAATCAGGACCAAGGGTTTGTCATCTAGTGTATCGCTCAAAATCGCTCCATTGATCTTGCCACATTGATTATTCAAAAGATGGTTGCCGCTTTTGAGCGCAACAATCTTGGTTTACCCTACGGGTTCCTCATAAACAGGCTTCCCGCCAAGTTTGAGGTCCCTTCTTTCGATGATGATGAGTTTGCTTCCCCTACCCAGCCTTTTACCAAGAAGACTGTCTCCCAGAGTCAGTCTCACATTCGGGGGGTTTCTTCTGGAACGGGTCGGTCTGCTGCAGGTACTAGTGATGCTGCTGCCATGGCAAAAGAGGCTGAGTATAATGCCGCTGCTGTTGGTGGTGATATAGGTGAGGGGGAGCAGCCCCTTCCGGTTCGTACGGTTCGTGGCCAGCTTCAGTCCTTTGAGCGGTTTGTTGCTTCACGGTTTGACCGCCTCAAGGGGAGGATGGATATTTTTGAGGTACGACTCACGGATCTTGAGACCACTGCTGATGCTCGGTTCAGTGCATTGGAGGCTTCTTCATAGCGCATTAAGGCGTCCGTGGCCCGGTCTTCTTCCTAGCTGGCTCAGATCCTGTCTATGCTTCAGATGCAGTCACAGCCCCCTACTCCTTGATCAGTACGGTCTCGTCATTTCTTTTGGTTGTTTGGTCTTTCCCGGACAAAAAGGGGGAGTGGTTTTTACATTGGTACAATTTATATTGATGGTACAGTAGTTTTACTTTTGCTTATATCCTTGGTACCGTTGGATGGCTATTTGGTATATTGGTATAGTTTGGAAAGCTATTTGGTATAGTTGGATAGATGGGCATATATTTTTTTTGTTCTGGATGGATAGTATATTTTTTGATGGATGGATAGTATGTTTATTAGTCATTTTATATTGTGTTATTAATATAGTTCCACATATTTTGGTTGGCATGTGTGGTTGCTTTTCTTTCAGGTGGATTGTTCAAAGACTTTGGTTATAGAAGTGCATGTTCTTTTGGGATTAGTTTGGATTAGTTTTTGTTTGTTTTGTATTTTGTGATTTTGTTAAGAAAACTGTTTTAGAATGGTTTTGTCCGGGTTTTGACAAAGGGGGAGATTGTTAGGACCCTTTGTTGTCAAATTCCATGGAAAAACCTAAGTTTGTACTCAAGTTGTTTTTGTCTGTTTTCCAATTTTGGTCTTCCCGCTCGAGCGGGGAAATTGACGCTCGAGCGGGGTTTGCACTCTCATAGCATCTCTGTAAAATCTGCAAAATACTGGATGTTGTGATTCTACGCTCGAGCGTGGAATCTTTCGCTTGAGCGTGAACCCTGTATGAAACACACAATATGAAGTCTCCGCTCGAGCGGGCATTCCCACGCTCGAGCGGACCGCGCGATCTCAGTCACTATATATTTGTGTGTAGGTTCAATTCTAGGGTTACTTTTCCTAGATCTTGTTTAAGGATCTTAGGGTTTTGTTTGAGGTTTTCTTCTGAGTTTTTTGGTGAGTTTTCCTTGATATATTTGAGAGGGTTTGTAACCTATGATCTAAGATACATACATCAAGGAGTTTGTTTTTTCATAATTAAGAGAGTTATTCTTTGGTGGATTCCGAAGATCCAAACGTGGAGTTTCAAAGGAGTTTGATTATGTACGTAGTCGTTGATTCGACAAGTGAAGTTGTGGATTCAACTTCAGATTAATCAGTTCCGAGAGGAAGGCTTGGTGAAAGAGTTATAAAAGGTTTGAAGACAAATTGACTTAGTTGGGTAATTTGTGTGTTATCTTTGTAATCTTTCTTTCTTCAGTAGTGGATTGATTAGTGGCGTTTCGCCCGTGATTTTTTATTACAATTGAAGGTTCTTCAATTGTGGTTTTTCCACGTAAAAATCGTTTGTGTCGATTTATTGTTTATTCCGAAAACAACAACCTAAAACACTTTCGTAAGTGCTTGATGATTTAGATTATGTGTTTTGGATAATTGGGAATTGAAATATTTTAATCTTGATCTAATCACGAATCACTTAGGATTTTCATGGTTTTTTATACCAAAGAAAATTTTTTCTATTTTCTTTTGTTAGCCTCTTCTTTTGTTATTGTTAGAGAAAGTGCATCCATTGTCAAGTTCGTCGAAACTATTCAGAAGGTGCTTCTGTATTAGCTGGTTTCGACCGTCGTATCTTAGGAGACAGACGCCAGTTTACCTCAAGCATCCATCGGGAAGCAGTGAATCTATTTTAAGGAAATTATCTAGTGCAGGCTTCGATTTGCTTATTTTCTTATCATTTGTTCTTAATTTTTTTAATATTTAGTTTACAAAGATGAGTTATAATCTTTAGTTATCCATGTTAACAATTTGTTCTATTAGTAATATAATCTAATTCATTTTGTATTTTTAGTTGTGTCATTTATTCTGTATTTCATTCTTTTAATAAAAAATTATTTTGTCATTTCTATTTAATTTATTTTATATATTTTTCATGTATTATTATGAAAAAATACCAACAGTATGGAGTCTGAACTTACCTCCAAAACTCAAGCACTTCACATGGAGAATTTATCATAATGCTTTAGCAACTCAATAGAATCTTTATTCTAGACGCTGTACCAATTCGGATTGCTGCCCTGTGTGTCTGAAAGCCTCAGAATCTAACGAGCACCTATTATTTAAATGTGAATGGTCAAAAAGTACAACAAATCAACCCATTTCCAATGCTTTTACCTATTTTCCCACTCCAGAGACGTTTAGTTTACTGACATACAAGTTTGATATTTTTATACTTCAATTTATGTTTTGGTGTTAGAAATTGGAATGTGCTGAAGCTCCCAATTCTAGATTCTTTTAGCCTGATAAAAGATTTTATTTAATTATGTCCTTAACAAAGATTTATATCCATAGAAGATTTTTTTAAATTTTATTTTATGTTCTTTTGGATATTTAAGGTAGACACCTTTTCCATTAATTTGGATTTGCTTAAGGTTTAACATCCAGTTCTGGTTTCTTTAGGGAAGCCTACATAAATTTCATAGAATTGTGCAAGAAAAAGAACGATGATGGGCTTTGGATGGATGAAGTAGCAGCAATGCAGGCATATACACTACAAGAAAATATATTTTTGGCAACCACTTTTGCCGACTAATAATATTTTGGTCGCCAAAAGTTGTGGAATTGGAGACGAAAAATTATGTTAGTCGACAAAAGTACAATATTTAGTTACTAAACTTTTTTAGTCCGGGAATATTGATTATTGGCGACTAAAAGAAAATTTAGTCGCTAAAAATGCCACAATTGGATACTAAAAAAAATTTAGTCGCTAATTTTTTCACCATTGGCGACTAAAACATATGTTAGTCGCTGTATAGTTAGTTTTGGCTACTAAAATTATTTAGTAGCTGAATGAAAAACAAAAATTTATTTTTTATTTTTTGAGACCAAAAGTTTAGTCGCCAAATATTTATTTTCAACGACTAAAACATATTTTAGTCGTTGTATAGTTAGTTTTGCCTACTAAAATTATTTAGTCGCCAAATGAAAAACAAAAATTTACTTTTTATCTTTGCTGACCAAAAGTTTGGTCGCAAAATATTTATTTTTAGCGACTAAAACATATTTTAGTCGCTGTATAGTTAGTTTTGCCTACTAAAATTATTTAGTCGCCGAATGAAAAACAAAAATTTACTTTTTATTTTTGGCGACCAACGGTTTGATTGCCAAATATTTATATAGTTAGTTTTGTCTACTAAAATTATTTAGTCACCGAATGAAAAACAATGGCGACCAAACGTTTGGTCGCCAAATATTTATTTTTAGCGACTAAAACAATTTTTAGTTGCCAAAGAACTAAAATATTTGGAGGGAGACATTTCAAATTTTGGAGGGATTTATAAAATATATTTAGCGACTAGAAGAAGTGTTACGTGTTACATAAAGATTGGAAGGTATGTTATGATGTAGTTATTACTTAGTACTTTTATCATTGTTTAACTATATATGTAACAAACCCTTACAATATGGATTATGTAGCATCGCTACGAAGCCGACAAACTTAATAGAAGCAAGCTACCCTACAATCACACTAGAGGGTCGCGATATTTTCCGGTGGCAATGAGCATTGCAGCGAGATGTGTGTCATTGATTTTATTAACTTTATCCACACTTATTTCATATGTTATCATATTAATGAAGCAGTGTTGATCTCGGTGTTTGGCATATCACAGGTGAAGGAAAACGGTGGCTTGTTGCCAGATATTTTGCGATTTCTACAAGGACACTCATCAGTACAAGAAGACAAAAGAATGGATTGATCCTATATGCGGTGATTTACATGCAAGTATTCCAATCATTTGGACACTTATAGTAACTACTGTGTTTGATTTATATTAACAATATTCCAGTGTCACAGTTACAGGAGCAAATGACGATGGTGCGGGATGAGTCTATCGAGTCTGGAACGCCGATGACACAAGAGGATATATCAAGAGTGGTTCTTGGGAAAAAGAAGGGATACTTGAGAGGTTTTGGGGTCTGACCAAAGCCCTCGTCCTGTGATTCTGGGTTGAATGTGGCATCACAAGCACGTAAGAAGCACTTGAAAAGGCTTACATTCGAGTTGGCGATACTATGTGCGGAGCAATAGAGTGACCATGAGGAGCATCAAAAAAAGGAAGAGAAGCAACAAACAAAAGATGCAGAGAATGCAAGACAACGTCAGAAGATTTAGGGGCAGATTTTTGGACTTCAAGGCATGTTGGCGCAAGTTTTGGAAATGCTCAATCCACCAAAGTCCCCACTATAGCGACTCATGGTAATGGGTAAGTGTGTTAAACTAGATTGCATTATATTTATGTTCAAAGTGAAGGCAAATAAACGTGTTATGAGAATACTAGAGAACAAATTGTGAGGCAAAAATGGGAAAACAGCCCATTCGAGGGCAAAAATTGGAAACAACACCGAAACAGCCTCAATATTGTAATGGTCACGTCAACCTACATTAAAAAAAGGTGTGAGAGGAGCGGCACATCGATTGGACACATGGTTAAAAATTTAGACAAAAAAATGTGAGGAAAAAGGTGAAAACGGGTCATTTGGGGGCAACATAAACAAAAAAAACCCCAAACATCCTGGAGATCATCACGATTAGCTCCAACTAGATTAAAGAAACTTGTGAGAACAAGTGGTGTGTCGATAGGACACACGCTTAGAAATGTAGACCAAAAAATGTGATAAAAAAGCAAAACGGGCCATTTGGGGGCAACTTAAACAAAAAAACCCCCAAACATCCCAGAGATCATCACAATCACCTCCGCCTAGATTAAAGAAACTTGTGAGAGCAAGCGGTGTGTCAATAGGACGCACGATTATAAATGTATACCAAAAAATGTGAGGAAAAAGGCGAAAACGGGCCATTTGGGGGCAACATAAACAAAAAAAAACCCCAAACATCCCTGAGATCATCACGGTCACCTCCGACTAGATTAAAGAAACTTGTGGGACCAAGCGGTTATTCGATAGGACTAGGGTTGTGGATATATATTTGATATTAATGCCTGCATGCATGCTTAGGTTGTTAAGAGATGATCAACAAAATACTTTACATGCTGGATCAGAGTGATATGCATCTTTGATATCCCAATATTTTTGATCTAGGGTTTTTTTTTTCAGTTGAGAAAGTGGAGTTCATAGTATTTCAACGTTGGTCTTTACGTTTCTTATGGCACAGTCACTGCATTTATTGATCATTTTAGTACAGGTCAACACTAGATCAAAGGCAAACTTTGCATAACGGCCCAAATGAAAGATCTTAGGTGTTATCTATTGATCAATGGAAATTATTCAGATTGTATTTGTGTTCAACCAGCAAGGATATATCCCAATTAGATTGAGACACTGTCAAGACCCCATTCTGCCCCTAGTAGAATGGTGCCATGATGGCCAGTATTCCGAGATTACCAAAGGCCAACTTACAAAGATTCACACACAATCAGAGTATACATATGGGGCCTACATGTACGGAAGCAATAAATTTAAATCTAAGTAGTCCATAAGAGCTGTGCATAGATTAAATGAAATGACATACATTTTAACATGGTTTACAACTTGGATACAAATAAAATAAAGTACATATTACATCTTGATCAAAAGGCTTCTCAAGCCGAAATATATAAAGACATGAATTACAACTACGAAGCATAATTTTCAAGAGGTTAGCAAAATGAATCCAAAACAACTTGCAAATAACATCTAGGCGTCATCGCCTTCTTGCTCGCCACCTACATATATATGAAGGGGAGGGTGAGCTTCGATACTCAGTGAATGATATAATTAATAAAGGTTTGAATGAATGATATTCGAGATCTTTATCAAAACAATACATATCATAGCTTGTAACAAAACATGGGATGAATCAAGTTCATCAATCAAATCTTTCAAATCTTCTTGGAATGTTTAATAACATCTACATAATACATGGGATGACATTCTGGCCAAACCCACGCGGTAAACCGTCGGTGGCAAGACAAAGGAGATATCTCAAATAAGGGTGCTAGTTGCATTATAGTCCCCTAGCACTAAGGACTTTCCCAGAATGTCATCAAAACGAACATAATACTTGATACAAAAATTAGGGATAATCATTCATGCCTGATCAAATACTTTTCCAAAACGAAACAAAGTTTTATCAAAACTTTATAACATAGCTTTATTAAAAATACCACTCACATAGCTCTTCGGGGTGTAGGGATTAAGGCAAAGGATCCAAGACCTACAAATACATAATAAAAGTCCACTGAATGCACTTCAAGAAGACAAGAAGGAATGCTCAAAGATGGCTATGCAATGCATTCTCAAAACAAGCTTTACATGAGTGTAAATGATCTCGGCATTTCTTTCCAAAACCAAGCCAAGACAAAGTAAAACATGTGCTGGGAGTCAAAACACTGTTTTTCATCTAAGGAAAACATGCTGGGTACTAACCAGGTCTTGGAATGGATGCACATAAATGATCTAGGAAAAAATGACCTAGCTGGGTGAACTCAGGAGGTCTTAGCCGAGGTGTGGTTACCTAGGCTTCGGTGTGTAGCTGCCTGCCGAGGTGTTACAAGGTGCCGACAAGGGTGTACCATGGTTGGCCTAGGTGTGAAGTGGTTAGCCTAGGTGTGCATGCAAGATAGACTAATGGTGCAAGTGATCATGCAAGGTAGGCCAAGGTGAGATACGATGCTTGGCCTAGGTGTGAGATCTAGGCAAGAGTGGTCTCGGTGACTACACTTAGGGAAGTGAAGTCTGGAAATCTGAGTTTCCCTCTTGATGAACATGAAGAACATGAAGGACATGAACATGAAGAACATGAATGCTAAAATCATAACTTCTTTATTCAAAATCTGAGATTTCATGAGATGAGTTCGAAAACATGGACCTAGGTACCCATACTTGAAGATCTTATGAAAACAAACACAAAAACATGGATCTTGATACAAACTTTCAGATCAAAACATGGTTTTATTTCAAGAACACAAGAACATCATTTTCTCTTTCTAAAACAAGCTTTAAATCAATGCATGGCTCATGAATCATGCTAGATCATGCAATGTGATCGGATCAACATAAAGAATAACAAGAGTAGATCAAGAATCTAACCTCAAAACACGGATCTAACGGTTCAAGGTGTGAAGATCAAGCTTGGAATCTAACTCTCTCTCTAAGAATCTCTTTCTCTTTCTAGAGCTTCTCTCTCTAAAAAGGCAAGGATATGACAAAATGATATGTTTTCTCTCTGTGCCGGCTGACTTAACCCTCTACTGGGACACGTGGCAATGACTGGTTGGCTCTCCTAAAAAAGGTGACAGAATGACAAGACAAAAGTGTGACAAAGTGTATATAACAAGTAAAGTGACATGGGCACTCCAACAGGTAATGATCTCGGATTAGGACATAGACTTCGGCAAGTAGGTTTCAATGATCTCGGCTAGGAAGGATAACACTCGACCTAGTTGTGCCACCTCGGCCTAGATGTGCCATACCTCGGTCTAGGTCATACCAGTCCAGGAACAAGATCACTAGGTGCAAGGATCAAAGATCTAGGACGCCTAGATGATAACATCTCGGCCTAGATGATGACATCTCGGCCAATATGCCAGGGTGAAGGTGGAGGTCAACCAAAGTGGTTCCAAGATGGTCCTAGGTGTAAGAGGTTCAAAGGTGTGACCTAGGCTTGAGATGACTTAGGCTTAACATAACCTAGGCTTGGCATGACCTAGGCTTAACATGACTTAGGCTTGAGACAGCACGGAAGGAACAAAGCATGCATACAACACTTTGGCAAATCACATAAGCACAAAACAAGACAGGGACCTTTACTTAGGCAAAACAAGTCAAAGTCTACAAATGCAAGCTTAACAAGACAAAATCATGCAAATGCATATGAACATGACTAAGACAAGAATGTGGGTTATTACAGACACCCTTCACAAATACCATTGTAACAGCTC
Source organism: Camellia japonica (assembly GCA_030407325.1). NCBI lineage: Eukaryota > Viridiplantae > Streptophyta > Magnoliopsida > Ericales > Theaceae > Camellia > Camellia japonica. The sequence continues at coordinate 1,872,177 of JAPPVO010000032.1, read as the reverse complement.
CAGTAGCACAAAACAACAATTACAACTTATAACAACACATGAGGTAAAAACACATTAACCACAAGACCCATCAGTAGCTTAGCATCAAACTCTTCACAACCCTTGACTCCCAAAAACACTTTGCCTTACCTTAATGCAAAATAAGTAGCATAATAAATATGAGTAGAAGGTAAGTGTTTTAATTTTTTTGTCAGGTGTTTGTGGTAATATGCTTCTGATAGAGAGATGGGTTTGTTGTTTTGCTGGAGCTTGTGTTGATAAAAAGTGGTATTTTGCTGGTATTTGTCTCTGTGTTTCCCATGGCTAGGCATTTTTAGGCATCATGAAAGATCCCTTTTGTGTTTTTGAATTGTTCCTATACCTTGGTGTTCCTTTAATCTTTTTTCTTTTCCTTTTCTTTTGTTATGAGCTAGCATACTTGCCTCTACTTCCCGAGCTAGTCGGAATGTGGAGGTTAAGCAATGATACATTTTGCACCAACAAACTCGGGTGGCAAAGGGATTATTGACAATAGCTGAGAGATCCTCAACCACACTAGCATTCAGTTTTGGTACCAAGAAATAAGTAAAATGTTGAAGTTCATGGGATCAGACAAAAAGCTTGCAAGTTTAAAAGGACAAAATTGTGTCAATACCCATTTTCTACAAAGAAGTCGACTAAATTAATTAGCATATGGCTGTTAAATTCAGGAAAAGTACCAATCAAGCACCAAGATAGCCACCAGTAAATTGTAAGCAGGAGATGAGACAAAACTGAAAGCATTAACAAAAACCCAAACAGTAGTCAATTTAAAACTTCTAACAAAACTATAATTTATCTAAATCATGTCCCGAACTTAGTATATAAATTAAAGACTCAAATCAAGCCATATAAGTGAAATTCAATGATTGCAACAAAAGAACCATTTCATTTTTGTTGTATATAGCATATGAAGTGACAAATACATGCATAAGCATAGAATCCCAAGCATAAGCATACATGCAAAAGACCAAAAAATGTGATAAAGAAGGCAATAAATGGGCCGTTTTGGGGCAACAATTGGAAACAACCTCGAATCAGCCCCCATATCATAACGGTCACCTCGGCCTAGACTAAATAAACTTGTGACAGCAAGCGGCGCGTTGATAGGATGCACGGTTACAAATTAATACAAAAAACTATGATAATCCCAACCTCGTATCTTCCACTCCCCTCTCGCACTTACCCTCCTCTAAGTAAAAGTTCAACCAATGCATATAGACTGTTCATAATTAGAAAGACTATTTTAACTTAGTTTCTGTAAAACCCAAGTTATATGTAGAATTGTTTTTGGATAAAGTATTAGTTAAATTAATTTGTATGGGTAAATTAGTAATTTTAAGAAATTAGGTTAATAACCCTTTATGTAAAAGAAGAAAAACAAAAAGAAAAAAAAGAAAAAGAAAATAGAGCCTCGTGAAAGCGTTGCGGAGGGTTTGGAGGCTGCTGCGCAAGGGTTTGAAAAGTAGAAGAAAAAAAAAAAAAAAACTAGATGTAACGCCCTGAAATTTTCCCACAAGAATATGCCCAAACAAATACAACATTATACCCAAAAAGTCCACCTTCTCATTGAACTAAGAGATAAGAGGTTACAATTCACCATATACATTCCCATAATGTTCAGAAGTCGTATTCCAATACAATGAACTAGGTGGTCTTGCCAAAATATAAGCCTCTTGGGCGTACAATTACAACAAAACAAATTAATAGTCATGTTACAAAAATTTCAATTCAAACAAACAAAATACACATGAATCAACTTTTCCAAAGAGGAGCTATTGCTTGACCAACCCTTCAGGGAGTTGAACTCCATCATTTCCTGAAAAAGATAAGATAGGGTTGAGCTATATGCCCAGTAGAAACACATTTAACCAAGTATTTAATCCTTTGAATAAGATTATAGTGTCCTTGCGACCAAACATTACATGGAAATTTATCTTTACATGTAATCCTTAACAAACATACAGATCCATGACAACCAAATAATAACGGTGACTATTCATGTCATCAAGCGCAAGAATTAAACATTCACAACCATAAAACGCAAACCACGAGTCCACCTGTAAAAGTCCAATTCAAAACACCCTTTACTTTTGTTTTTAAAACCAACCCCCACATTTGCCGACTATTATACGGCAGGAAGTGGGCACCCCAAAGAAAACCATCCGTTTTTCTACTTTTGCCGGCTATCATACGACAGGATTGTGTGGACACCCAAAAACATTTTTCCCACATTCGTCCAGTGATAAGCCTAGACAGGGCATTTGGCACCTTTTTAAACTCCCCGTGCAGGTACCAACACAACACCACACTTGGAAAACCGACTCATACCCGGACTCATGCACAATTAACAATTCATTCATATTTTATTCCATCAACAACCATCCAATATTACCCAAGAATCAAATACAACACAAGATTTAAAGAAAACAAATAACATTCAAGCCACAATTCTTTTACTATATCAACATCCACATCCTTCATCTATTTTATTTCACAATATTTCATGAATCAAGGAAATTCCCCATTCAATGTGGTGTTTTAAACTCAAGTGGAGAATCTAGGGTTTTTACCAAATTTGGGGGTTTTTCTCCTCTATTTTAGATATGGCTTGTAATAACATTTATATACATGTTTTGAAAAGAGGGAGTAAAGAAATCTCAAGCAAGAGTCAAGTAAAATGGGTTATTTATGTAAAACATGAGATTGATCCAACAATACTCTCCAATTAACTCATAAATCACAATCATACCATGAAATCCTTTTAAAACAAAGAAATATTAGGGTAAAAGTGTCCCTACCTCAAGTCGTGAGGAAGGAAACCCGAAACACTCAAGGTTGACAAAGCCACGAACTTCTCGGACCAATAGAGAGCCCTTGATGAGATCTTCAAGTTATCTCAAAGGATCAAGGTGAGGAGACACCTCTAAGAGTGTAGATCTAAGGATTGAAGTGGAAAAAATGAGTTTTTGAGAGAAAGAGAGAGAGACTCTCGATTTCGAGAAGAAAAAGAGGAGAAAAATGATGAGAGATGTGATAACCCTGTTTCGTATCATGCTAATTAATCTTAATTATGATTGTGATTATGTGTTTAATATGATTTTGAGTGCCAATTGTATGATTATATGTGGTTTCGAATTTCTATCTATTCTCCGTAGGAAAATCTGTCTGATTTTCTGCTTTAGAATTTAAATTGAAGGCCTTATCGGCCACAGAAATTGAAATTGACTACGCCGTTGTAATTAGCGTAATTTTTAGAGCATACGGTGGAATTTAATTGAAAAGTTATTCGGATCAAAATAATTAGGTTCAGAACGATTAATTAAGCACAATTACTTAGCCTTAATCACTTTGATTAAGAGAGCCTATAAATAGGCCTCTATACACTCAATTCCTTCCCTTTGAATTCATTTTACTGAGATTACACTCTAGAGAGAGAGGGTGTGCCGGATAGAGAGAGAGAGGGAATTCAAGTTGAAGAATTAATCAAGAAACTTGAAGATCTTGAAGATCAACTCAAGAATTAACCATAATTTGGGTGATTAGAGCTCCTAGGTAAGCGTTTGAGTATAAATTCATGTGTATAAGTTTGTAAATTTGTGTATTCAAGCTAGTTGGGTAATCAAGAACATAATTTGAGATGTAATTGATGAATGTGGAGCTTGTATGTACATGCATGTGCATAATTGCCATGAATTTGTAATTGAGCATGATACATATAATCCATGAAGAATTTGATGTCAATTCATGCCTTTGATCATCATCTACATCATTTAAGTTGGGAATAGGAGTTGTATCCCACATGCAAATACAATTCATAGAGGTGTGAGTTTTGAATACATGAATTTGTTATATTGGAAATAAGTTTGGTGTAATTTGGGGCATGCATGTAATTAATTCATGAGATTTGAGCTTCATAATGTGATAAATTTGGTGTTGTATCATGTTAGTAAATGTATATGTGAGCTTTGGGTCATAATATGCAAGTTACATTAGTTTGAATGCAAGTTTGAAGCTCAAAATGGTTATTGGAAAACCCAGAATTTGGCATGTCCGCTCGAGCGGGGTAATGGCTGCTTGAGCGTGAAATGTTAGTTCCCAGAACTTTCGCAGACTTTGATGTCTGCTCGAGCGAGGAGATTCATGCTCGAGCATAAAGCCATGTAGTTTGACTTTCAGCTCGAGCGTCCGAAGTCACGCTCGAGCATAAAAATGAGGCAACCAGTACTTTTGCAGACCCAAGGGGTCCGCTCGAGCGGCCAAAGCCACGCTCAAGCGGGGAGCCCTGTTTCAGAAATTTTGTAAAGATGTTTTGTGTTTCATTTTCCGTTCCCTTTTATTTCTAAGCACTCTTAGGCATGCATTGAACGTTGTAAATGGATTAAAAAGATAAGAATGAAGCCTAAGAGGGATATATGAATTAAGAACGGATTGAATCGTTTGTGACCCATTATGTTTATAAAATGTGTAGGGTCAAGCACAAGAGCAAACCATCCAGCAGATCACGGTGAGTAATATCTTAGTAAAGATATTTTGAAGTATGTTATTTGTCCAACTGCTTATTTTTATATAAGTCTTGTAAGCTTGCTAATTTGAATTGTGGACAAATGTTTGTTATGCTAATGGATTGGGCCAAAGGCCGTTGGATACAATTGATTGGGCCGAAGGCCGTCAGACACGAATGATTGGGCCAAAGGCCGTTAGACACAAATGATTGGGCCAAAGGCCATCAGACACGAATGAATGGGCCAAAGGCCGTCGGACATGAGTAATTGGGCCAAAGGTCGTCGAACACGAACGATTGAGCTAAAGGCCGTTGGATATGAATGATTGGGCCTGAGGCCGTTTGATATATTGGGATTGCTAGTCATTTGATATAGTAGACAGAAATATGAATTGGGCCCAAGGCCGTCCGATGTATTTTGTTTTAAATACTGTTCATGTATCTCCTTTGCTTGATATTATTCACTGGGCTTTCGTTCACTCTCATTCGTGTGATTGTAGGTGAGCCAAGCAATATCCAAACCCAGCCCCAGTGAAGCAGGTGTGAAATAGTCAAGTTTTGAGGAGTCAGCCCATACGTCTCACGCACGAGACTTGTTTTCGCCCTTTTGTTCTTTTGTTATGTTTTGTTATGTTGGCGAGAACTTTGGATTACGGTTGTATATAAGCTTTTGATTGGCTGACCATGACTTGAATGATCATGTTGTGTAAAGCTATATGTTAATTTTCTTTGATGTGGGTTATTAATGAATATATGTGAAATGTTACGATGTGCCATGTAAGCATAGCTCTATGGACAAAAGTTTTAAGTTGCTTCCGTTTTGGCCCCTTAACTTTGATAGAGCATATTTATTTGGTCTGAGGCCGTAGGTAATCTCTTCGTTACTGGCCGGTTATGACCTTAACCTATGGGGGCAGGTTCGGGTCATGACAGAGTGGTATCAGAGCACGAGTTAATAACTCACACACTTGTCCAAAAAGAGCAATAAGCATCTAGAAAAGATCTAGGATGCATACATGTGATAAGTATGAATCTGAAAACGTCACGAATGTGCTTAAATGTTTTGAGAAAAATGATTATTTGCTATATGTTTGTGATTTATTTGCATTGTGAATTATGTGAATATGTGTACTCCTTAGTATATGCACACTTGTGAAACTTTTATGTAAAGAATAATGCAAGTTTAATCAGATGGTGAGAACGAGAGGTGATGAGATAGATGAGTTCTCTACTGCCCGAATGGATAGGATGGAAAGATTGATTCAGGAAATGGCAGAAACATTGAGGTAACAACAACAATCGTAACAACAGTGGCAACAACCACATCCTCCACCTCTACCTCCGGCACCCCCTGTGCCAGACTTACAGAATGATGACCAAATAATAGCTCTCACCAAAGAGTTTAAGAAAATGAAACTGCCACAGTTTCATAGGGGATTAGATCCGTTGAAGGCTGAAGCATGGGTTCTCGGCATCGAAAAGCTATTTGAGGTGTTTTCTTGTTCAGAGACACAGAAAGTATTGCTAGCCACTTTCATTCTTGAAAATGAGGCAAGAAGATGGTGGATACTAATGCGTGAAAATAATAAAGACATTGGTTGGGCACGGTTCTTGGAAATATTCTATGATAAATACTTTCCACAATGTGTTCGTGACAGAAAGGTATCGAAATTCATGGAACTTAACCAGAACAGCATGACAGTAGCTGAGTATGAGGCCAAATTTACTAAATTGGCTAGGTTTGCACCACATGTGGTTAACACCGATTACAAGAAAGCGAGACATTTTGAAGGAGGGCTTCGAGATGATATCCTAGAGAGGGTAAATGTTCTCAAGTTGGAAACTTATATTGAGGTGCTGGACCGGGCCATAATATCAGAGGCTAACATAGGCAGACAGACAAAATCAACAACAGACTGGAAGGGTAGTAAAAGACAAGGCTTCTTTTCGAAGAAACAGAATACGGGCTTCTCAAGTACTTCGAATTCTTCCCGAGATACATCTCCAATGTGCAATATTTGTAGTAAAAGGCATCATGGGGTTTGTTACTGTGTGTCAGGAGCTTGTTTTAAGTATGAAAAAACAGGGCATATGGCCAGAGAATGTAATTAGAACAGTGGAAAGTTAGTTGCTAGCTCCTCTACATCGATCCCAAAACCGGGAAATACTATGAGATCTACTACCACCAGAGATACCATGAGGCAAGGGAGAGTTTTTGCGCTTGTTCCGGGCAATACACGGAATGCTGTAGCCATTGTCTCAGGTACTATCTCTATATGTAATCAGGATGCTTTTGTACTAATTAACTCTGGATCAACACACTCTTTCGTAACTTGTGCATTTGCATCTAGACTGAGTAGACCTCTAGAATCATTGCCATACTTATTATTGTATCTGCTTCATCCGGGGAATCTGTATCGTGTGAATCTGTATATCGTTTTTGTGACATGCGTATTGGAAATGCTATTATGTATGTAGATTTGTTGCCCTTGAACTTTAGATACTTTGATATAATTCTGGGCATGGATTGGTTAACTAAATATTGTGCCACCATTGATTGTGTAATAAAACGAGATGTGTTTAAACCACCGGAACAAGAAGAAATTGTGTTTGTGGGTAACAGGGTAGTACCTCCACCTTATTTGATATCTGCAATGAAAGCATGTAAATTAATCAGGAAAGGGTGTCAGGGTTATTTGTGTTGTGTGCTAACTGAGCAAACTGAGAATATTGAATTAAATAGTATCCCTATTGTTAGCGAGTTTCTAGATGTATTCCCAGATGAATTGCCAGGGGAATTGGTTGACAAGGAAATAGAGTTTACTATCGAAATTGTGCCAGGCACCCAGCCTATCTCTAAAACCCCCTACAGAATGGCTACTGCCGAAATGAAAGAACTAAAAGAACAGTTACAAGATCTGCTTGACAAAAGGTTTATTCGACCTAGTATTTCACCATGGGGTGCACCAGTGTTATTTGTGAAAAAGAAAGATGGAACCTTGCGCCTGTGTATCGACTATCGAGAGTTGAACAAGGTAACAATAAAGAATAAATATCCCTTACCCCGTATTGATGACCTGTTTGACCAGTTGCAGGGATCACAAGTGTTCTCCAAGATTGATTTGAGATCCGGGTATCACCAGTTGAAAGTGAAAGCAGAAGGTGTTGAGAAAACTACGTTTTGAACAAGGTATGGCCATTACGAATTTCTTGTTATGCCATTTGGGGTGACTAATGCCCCTGCAGCATTTATGGACCTAATGAACCAAATTTTTAAGACCTACCTTGATGAATTTGTTGTGGTTTTTATTGATGACATTTTGATATATTCGAAGAATAGACACGAACATGAACACCACTTGAGAACTGTCTTACAAACACTTAGAGAGAAGAAATTATTTGCTAAACTAAAGAAATGTGAATTTTGGTTGGATGAAGTTATTTTCTTAGGGCATGTTATCAACAAGGAGGGAATCTTAGTGGACCCACAGAAAATAGAGGCAATTGTGAATTGGCCTATACTGACAAATGTAACAGAAGTCCGCAGTTTCATGGGCTTAGTTGGGTACTACAGGAGGTTTGTGAAAGACATTTCAAAAATAGCTGTGCCTCTTACCCAACTGACACGTAAAGGACAACCATTTGAGTGGAATAACGAAAGAGAGTCTGCATTTCATGAACTGAAAACAAGATTGACCACTGCACCAGTATTGACATTGCCCACAGGTATGGAAAACTTTGTAATTTTCAGTGATGCATCTTATAAAGGTTTGGGTTCTGTATTAATGTAGAATGGAAGGGTGATTACTTACGCCTTTCGGCAGTTGAGGCCACATGAGAAAAACTACCCAACATATGATTTAGAATTGGCCGCAGTCGTATTCGCTTTGAAAATTTGGCGGCATTACTTGTATGGGGCAAAGTGTGAAGTCTACACAGATTACAAAAGCCTAAAGTACTTCTTTACACAGAAAGAGCTGAATATGCGATAGAGAAGATGGCTTGAATTGATAAAAGACTATAACCTTGAGATTCAGTATCACCCTGGGAAATGCAATATAGTTTCTGATGCCTTGAGCAGAAAATCGACAGGGAATTTAGCTTGTTTGCTTACCGAACAGAGAGAGATCTTGCAAGATTTTGAGGAGTCCGGAATCGAAGTGGTGTTGTGTGAACATGGCGGATTGATAGCTGCCATTTCAGCCGAACCAGCAATCATTGATGAGATTAAACAGAAACAAAAAGAGGATGAATTCCTCAAGAAAGTGATTGATGAATTTGAGACAAGTCCGAAAGCAGAATTCAGCATTGAAAGCGAAGTGTTGAGATTTCAAAACCGAATGTGCGTCCCAGATATTCCGGAACTAAAGAAAAGAGTTCTAGATGAAGCCCATAAATCAGTGTTTGCTATGCATTCGGGTAATAACAAAATGTATCGGGATTTGAAACAAAGCTATTGGTGGCTGTGGACGCGCCCCGAGGGCCTTGCTTACCACAGTTCGGACTCAAATGTCACGGTTCTGAATCTAATCCCGCAAAGTGCAATGCGAGACCGATAAATCACCAAAGAGTCCAAATCCGGCAAATCGTTTTGGAAAACTAATTTTTAAGAAAGAAATGCCAAACATGGACTGCTTTGCCAGATACAGAGTCGCCACCTAAATATTTTATTTTGGGAGAATTTAGGAAACCCTGACTCGTGCCTAAGGCTAAGTGTCTGTCATCACCAAAGTTGCCTCGGCTCGGGAACTTGGGTACGATTGGGGAAGGTCATCTATGAGCACCCCCGCTCACCCGATCAAAGATCGGCCACTACTAAACATGATATCTTGTTTTTGAAAACACATGCGTTCTTATTCCGGTTAATTAGCTAGAATTACTATGTAATGCGCACAACACACAAGTATAGACTAGATCGCCTAATTTGGAACAAAACATCGCATATCCGTTTGTTTGAAATGGTTTAAAGTTTGCTACTCGCAAGTAGGCTAAAACACGGATTTCAATGAATAGTTCCAATTCAAGTAATCCAACCTTCACCCCAGGCATTCAGGCAGTTATATCATATAAGCAATTAGCCTCATGGCAAGCATGCTGTCATGGCAAAACTCACACTCATGCAAGATGCTAAAGCATAAACACTCACAGTGTACTTCGAGCCAAAACAAGAAACTAGTTAAAAATCATGCATGATCCTAGTTCATGTTAAAATGGCTAATGCATCGCATGCAAAATGTAACTAGAATAGGCTCGGCTAATCTAAAATGGCATATGAGATACGACAGCTTGATACATGTATTCAAGTAAGAATTGAAATACGATGCAGGTAGTATGATGCGTCGAGCCTGGTGCATGCAATACAGATGGATGGATGCAAACATGCATAGCATGAGGATGCTAATTGAAATATGCCCTAGAACTAACCATTGAAAGCAGGTAAGTAAAAGGGAGAAAGACGTGGGGTTGGAAGACATTCACACACGCACGCACACTTATTACAAAATTGGCCCTCTCGACGGAGGGTCCGAAAGAATAATACAAATTGACTAATTAACTAACTAACTAGCTAATTTAATTATTACACAGCACTTAACTAATTAAACAAATTAATTAAGCTACTAAAGCGGTAAAGAGGCCTCGGAATGAGGGACAAATGCATGCATGCTCGGCTCAACTCGGAAATCTATCGCCATGCTCACGCTGCCTTTGTTTACACTACTCTGCACCTCTGAAAGCTGCTCAAGTCTCGAGGATGCTTCTGAACCACTCCCTGAGCACTGTGGGATATCATCGACCAAAGTATAGGAACACCAGCCATGTGTAATTGGTCACCGACCATTTGTAAGGCTCTCGACCAACAATGTTTAGCCGATCGGCACTGAAGATGGCCGGCCGGCCATGTCTTCCTGCAGAATGCTGTTTTGCTACAGCAGAGGACGAACAGAGCATGGCAATGCATTTTTAAGGCAATGTGTGCACAAACATCCTCCCTATCATGTCATGAACTCAAGGGAGTATGGTTCTCGACCCTCGGGCCATCAATCACGCATTTCAATGCATGATGGCCAAATGAGCCGAGTGCGCAAATCAATGTGGAATGAATGCACAAAACACATGAAGGCCTCACGCTCTATCATGTTGGATCTAGAGCGCCAGCGACTAAGGATTGAGGCACGTTTCGTCACTTTAAGTACGAACATTCCTCGCTCCTCGTGTTTGGTTTGACACCCCAAACCAAACACAATGCAATGCATGCAACCAAGTACAATGTAACATGGAAGTGCAATGCTATGCGACCTAAGCATGCCAAATGCGATAGGGCTCAAATATGCACACGAGGCTAAGGTAACAAGCATGCCAAATGCAATGCAGCCTAAACAAACAATGTAATAAAATGCGAGCTAGCAGGCATGCAAAATGCAACCCAAGCATATGGTGCGATAGACATGTAACAACTATACCAACAACAAGCATGCAACAACATGCAATGCGATAAGCATGCAATCAACACACAAACCACATGATCCATGGACTTACACTGAAGATGGATAGGCCTCAGCCATACCAAAACAGTGGCCAAAATGATGAAGTGATAGAATGAAATGCACAATGAGCATGCACGTGCAATGGTCCAAGAAGTAAGGCATAAGGTCACAACACCTAAACATGAGCGAGGGGTGACAATCATGATAGTATGGTGACACCATGAGCTCTGAAATTATGTGAAGAATGATGCCAAATCAAACACATAACACAAGCAAGGCATGCGAATGGACTTCAAGTTCAAAGCTAGCCAAGGGACTTGAACCATGGCCATATCAACCGAGCCCCAAAGGACCAAGGTGACCCAAAACAGTCCAAAAGCAGACCAAAACAAGGCTAGAACATACATGGGATGAGGCCAAAATATGCTGGAAAGCTGAGCACAAAACAAGACGCATACAAGGCCAAAAGGGGCAATTGCACTACACCTATTACAACCAAACATGGCATGACTTAGGCCAATAAAATCAGAGTTATGGCATGTTAGAATGAGCCCAAAAACCCACTTAGATGGCATCCCAAGGCCTATGTATGATGGCATGCATAATGACCTATTCTTAAGGCATGAAACATAAACTATCCAAAGCGTGGAATGGGTGATAAATGCAAGTGTGTGACCATGAAACATGGACTAAAATTACATATTACATGATGCCAAATCATGAAAATACTTCAAGTAACACATGTTAGTGAACTCAAGGCACAAAGCTTATAAGCTAGAATGAATCAAGACTATGCAAAACAATGCATGCACGACCAAGACAACACCGAACAGAGTTTAATCATGGTAAAACATGAGGGAAAGCTCCTTGGAGTCGAGCCAAAACATGCAAGAATAGTGGTCCAAACACAAGATGCATGTTATGCAAACATGCAAGATTAGTCTACAAGTATGTGAAGCATGCAAGATGCCATCAAACCAACATGGAATAGAGCTAAGGAAGGTCCTAAAAGTCACTAAAAAGTGTTGAAATAGAACCAAGACATGTTAATTAAACATGCTAACATTATGAGCCATTTGTGCTAGCAAATGAGAGACAAGGAGAGGGGGGTGTCCCTCTCCTATACAAGACTCCAAAACCACTTCTCCACCACTGAAAATCCTCTGGATTTTAGTGGTGGGAAGGTCAAAACAAGATGATCCCAAAGCTCAAAAGTAAAGGCACGAAACAAGGCCAAACAACGCCTAAGAGGGGGTAGACAACCCCCACCCAAAAAGTGACCTTAAGAAACTATAACAAGCATACAAAATCAGAACTTTTTATAGTTTAGAGTCAAGCTTGAAACAATATAGAAGTATGTGTAAAAGCTTAAACAAGAATGGGGTATCTAAAGTTTAGAATCTCACCTTTGAAGAACAACTTCAAGAACACAAGATCAGCAACTCTCTCTGATCAAAACCAGCTCAAGAACCTTAAAACCAACCTCCTAGTACCTCAGCACACAAGGATGGTGTAACTCTAGGTGTTCTAGTGTAAAAGTATAGACAAAATGCACTTTAGAACACAAATGCACACACAAATGTAGAGAGAGAGAGAGATATAGAGATAGATAGATATAGCACTTCTTCTCAGATTTTCTAACCCTGAGAAGGGAGAAGGAGCTCCCTTCTTATAGGAATCCAATTCCAAGGCTTCTTGGAGAAGCTAACACAAGGTGGAAATCCCTCCATACACGTGTATGGAGGGAATAAATTATGCATGCCAGCTGTGACAGCTGGCACAAAATATCTGCCAAAAGCAGATGAAAAGGGTCGGCCGGGAAATATGGCCGATCGACCAACATAGGGGCCGACCGACCAAAAACAGTGCCGATCGGCCAACACCCTTGGCCGATGGCAAGAAAAAAGGGGCCGATGGCTTCATGCCATAGCCGATGGGGTGTGGGGATGGCCAACAAGCCACCCTCTTCCCTCAGAAGCAAAACCACAAGTGTTTGGTCCACAACTAAGCACAAAACAGACAAGTTGAGAGATCTTGAGACAAGGCGCGTAGCCGAGACCTCCGAGAACTCACAACGAACACGAGCATAGATGATCATCAAGTGTTCAAATGATGACGTCCAAGTCTTGAGGACGGTCAAAAATGGGGTGTCTACAGTGGCCCAAAATGAAGAAAGAGATTGCAGAGTATGTGTTCAAGTGCCTTAAATGTCAGCAAGTTAAGGCTGAACACCAGAAACCAGGCAGTCTACTTCAACCTCTCCCTATTCTGAAATGGAAGTGGAAACATGTGACTATGGACTTCGTTGTTGGTCTACTTCGAACTTCTCGAGGTATGGATTCTATTTGGGTTGTAGTTGATAGACTGACTAAATCTGCACATTTTCTGCCTGTTAAAACTACATTTGATGCTTATAGACTGGTTACAATATATGTTGATGAGATTGTCCGTTTGCCTGGAGTTCCGGTATCCATTGTCTCGGATAGAGATCCGAAATTTGTATCTAGATTGTAGAAAAGTTTGCAAAAAGCTATGGTGACAGAATTGAGATTCAGTACTGCATTCCATCTGCAAACAGATGGGCAATCAGAATGAACCATACAGACCTTAGAAGACATGCTCAGAATGTGTGCTTTAGATTTTCAAGGGAGTTGGGAAGATTATTTGCCACTAGCAAAGTTCGCAGACAATAACAGCTTCCACTCCAGCATCAGTATGGCACCATACAAGGCTTTGTATGGTAGAAGGTGTAGATCACCAATTTGTTGGACAAAAGTTAGGGATAGGGCTCTTTTTGGGCCTGAAATTGTGTAAGACACTTCTGAGAAGATCAAAACTATTCAGCAAAGGCTCAAAACAGCTCAGGACCGACAAAAGAATTATGCAGATGTTCGAAGAAGACCTCTCGAGTATGAGGTTGGTGACCATGTGTTTATTCGTGTGACTCCAATAAAGGGCCAAGTAAGGTTCGGGAAGAAAGGGAAATTGTCGCCTCGTTATATTGGGCCGTTTCAGATTCTGGAAAAGCTTGGTCCAGTTGCTTATAGAGTTGCTTTGCCGCTTAGATTCGAGCAAATCCATAATGTGTTTTATCTTCGAGATCCGCTTCATGTATTTGATTATCACCGGATAGCTCTTGATGCAAATATGGAATACGCGGAATGGCCGGAACGAATTATTGACCGGCAAGTGAAACAGTTGAGAAGCAAGTCCATCCTGATGGTGAAAGTGGAATGGAAAGAACACTATGGGACGGACGCTACATGGGAGAAAGAGGATGAAATGCGACAACGCTATCCACATTTGTTTCTCGACGAAGGTAAAATAAGTTTGGAGGACCAAACTTCCTAAAGGAGGGAAGACTGTGATAACCCTGTTCCGTATCATGCTAATTAATCTTAATTATGATTGTGATTATGTGTTTAATATGATTTTGAGTGCCAACTGTATGATTATATGTGGTTTCAAATTTCTATTTATTCTCCGTAGGAAAATCTGTCTGATTTTCTGCTTTAGAATTTAAATTGAAGGCCTTATCGGCCACAAAAATTGAAATTGACTACGCTATTGTGATTAGCGTAATTTTTAGAGCCTACGGTGGAATTTAATTGAAAAGTTATTCGGATCAAAATAATTAGGTTCAGAACGATTAATTAAGCACAATTACTTAGCCTTAATCACTTTGATTAAGAGAGCCTATAAATAAGCCTCTATACACTCAATTCCTTCCCTTTGAATTCATTTTACTGAGATTACACTCTAGAGAGAGAGGGTGTGTTGGATAGAGAGAGAGAGGGAGCTCAAGTTGAAGAATTAATCAAGAAACTTGAAGATCTTGAAGATCAACTCAAGAATTAACCATAATTTGGGTGATTAAAGCTCCTAGGTAAGCGTTTGAGTATAAATTCATGTGTATAAGTTTGTAAATTTGTGTATTCAAGCTAGTTGGATAATCAAGAACATAATTTGAGATGTAATTGATGAATGTGGAGCTTGTATGTACATGCATGTGCATAATTGCCATGAATTTGTATAATTGAGCATGATACATATAATCCATGAAGAATTTGATGTCAATTCATGCCTTTGATCATCATCTACATCATTTAAGTTGGGAATAGAAGTTGTATCCCACATGCAAATACAATTCATAGAGGTGTGAGTTTTGAATACATGAATTTGTTATATTGGAAATAAGTTTGGTGTAATTTGGGGCATGCATATAATTAATTCATGAGATTTGAGCTTCATAATGTGATAAATTTGGTGTTATATCATGTTAGTAAATGTATATGTGAGCTTTGGGTCATAATATGCAAGTTACATTAGTTTGAATGCAAGTTTAAAGCTCAAAATGGTTATTGGAAAACCCAAAATTCGGCATGTCCGCTCGAGCGTGAAATGTTAGTTCCTAAAACTTTCGCAGACTTTGATGTCTGCTCGAGCGGGGAGATTCACGCTCGAGCGTAAAGCTATGTAGTTTGACTTTCAGCTCGAGCGTTCGAAGTCACGCTCGAGCATAAAATGAGGCAATCGGTACTTTTGCAGACCCAAGGGGTTCGCTCGAGCAGCCAAAGCCACGCTTAAGCAGGGAGCCCTGTTTCAGAAATTTTGTAAAGATGTTTTGTGTTTCATTTTCCGTTTCCTTTTATTTCTAAGCACTCTTAGGCATGCATTGAACGTTGTAAATGGATTAAAAAGATAAGAATGAAACCTAAGAGGGATATATGAATTAAGAACGGATTGAATTGTTTGTGAGTAATATCTTAGTAAAGATATTTTGAAGTATGTTATTTGTCCAACTGCTTATTTCTATATAAGTCTTGTAAGCTTGCTAATTTGAATTGTGGACAAATGTTTGTTATGCCAATGGATTGGGCCAAAGGCCGTTGGATACAATTGATTGGGCCGAAGGCCGTCAGACATGAATGATTGGGCCAAAGGCCGTTAGACACGAATGATTGGGCTAAAGGCCATCAGACACGAATGAATGGGCCAAAGGCCGTCGGACATGAGTAATTGGGCCAAAGGTCGTCGGACATGAATGATTGGGCTAAAGGCCGTTGGATATGAATGATTGGGCCTGAGGCCGTTTGATATATTGGGATTGCTAGTCATTTGATATAGTAGACAGAAATATAAATTGGGCTCAAGGCCGTCCAATGTATTTTGTTCTAAATACCGTTCATGTATCTCCTTCGCTTGATATTATTCACTAGGCTTTCGCTCACTCTCATTCGTGTGATTGTAGGTGAGCCAAGCAATATCCAAACCCAGCCCCAGTGAAGCAAGTGTGAAATAGTCAAGTTTTGAGGAGTCAGCCCATACGTCTCACGCATGAGACTTGTTTTCGCCCTTTTGTTCTTTTGTTATGTTTTGTTATGTTGGCGAGAACTTTGGATTACGGTTGTATATAAGCTTTTGATTGGCTGACCATGACTTGAATGATCCTGTTGTGTAAAGCTATATGTTAATTTTCTTTGATGTGGGTTATTAATGAATATATGTGAAATGTTACGATGTGCCATGTAAGCACAGCTCTCTGGACAAAAGTTTTAAGTTGCTTCCGTTTTGGCCCCTTAACTCTGATAGAGTATATTTATTTGGTCTGAGGCCGTAGGTAATCTCTTCGTTACTGGCCGGTTATGACCTTAACTTATGGGGGCGGGTTCGGGTCATGACAAGAGAGATGGGGTTTGGGTCTATTTATAGTATTAAATGATAGCCCTAAGGTCAATGAAAAAGCTAAGCCCCAAAACCCCAAAAAAT
The DNA here is from genome assembly GCA_030407325.1 of Camellia japonica. Lineage (NCBI taxonomy): Eukaryota > Viridiplantae > Streptophyta > Magnoliopsida > Ericales > Theaceae > Camellia > Camellia japonica. Next base: position 1,855,401 of record JAPPVO010000032.1, on the reverse strand, counting down.
AGGGCCCATTCGAAGCCCAAAATACTGAAATAAACTCGCAGGGGTCGACCCTTTGGGCAAGGGGGTCGACCCTATTTTCCAGCAACCAACACAGAAATTCTGCAACATAAGAGGGTCGACCCTCTTTAGACTGGTGTCTACCTTATTTTCCAGCAACACCTCCAGGAACTTCACTAACAGGTAAGGGTCGACCCTTAAGGAGGCTAGTGTCTACCCTATTTTCCAACGACACTTCCAAAAACATTACAACATGCAAGGGTCGACCCTTAGGAAGGCTAGTGTCGACCGCAAGGCCAAATTTCTAAGTTTCCAAGGCACTTTTGACAAGAACAAACGCGAACGAACAAACCCAACGAGTTTAAATCGGATTGTACTCCTTCAAAACCAATAGACCACAACTCCAAAGACTCCCAAAACAAAAATAAAGATATTAAACACACCTTCCAATATATTAAAACACCCAAGTGCTACACTAGAGAAGAGGGAGGATTCTTAAAGTGGTGGTTTTGCTTTATTCATCACTTAGGTAAGATTTATTTTATTGTATTCCTATCTATGAATTTAGTGTCAATATATCATTAGATGATTTTTTGGGTATATATGATTATATAAATATATTGATAGAGTCTATGTTGGGGTTGTCGGTTTGCCCGACTTTAGAGTGTATTTTTGCATTCTGTTTGGGTGGCTCATATTTTGGGATTGATATGTGATAAGTTAAGGTTAATGGTGGTGTAATTTTGTGATGCAAGTTTGGCTGTTAGTAATTAAAAATTTATATATGTTTATAAACAACAATAGAATAATGTAAGTTTTGAAAAATTGTTCAAGCCGTAGTGGCTCTGTTTCGGTGCTGAGGTTTGGGAATTACTGATAGACTATAGGATTAGCTTTTTCTATCATAAAGAAAAGAATGATGGATGCATTATGGTGATCAATAATAATTGTTTATGTGGTGTAATATTTTATTAGGTTTGTGAGATTGAGGTGAATCTTGGTAATTTGAGATTAGCTTGGGAAATATTATTTTTTTAAGCGTTTGAGGTAAGTAACCCTTTATCACTGTTGGTTCATTTTTATTCCTATTGAATCGTTTAAAATTATAAATATTTATTTATAGCCTTCATGTTCTCTTAAATTAAAATATGGGTCAAGTATAAAACAACATTGAATATTATTATGAAAATTATTTGAATATTTTGTGAAACTATTCTGAAAATTGTACCAAATGTTTATTTTGAAAATATAGAATATTTTATTTAAAAGTTGTGTATTGTTTGAATTTTGAACATCACTCTAGTTTGACTATGATTTGGACCCTAGCCAATAGGGGTTATTTATTGGCACATAAACTAGTTTCTTTTGGGGCTTTACCACCGGCTTATGTGTGGTTCTAGGCCTTGTCACAGGCTAAGTGACCGTAGTCACCAAGACTTGGGTTTTGTGAGTCGCATCATTGAACCATCTGAATATTGAACCATCGATTTGGACAACGAAATTTCTTCGAATTATCTCATTATCTTTTCAATTAGAATGTATTGCTACATTGTTTATTTTCAACTATGAAACCATCTTACAAAATAATTGTTTATTTATTGAATTGTAGCAAAAATATATTTATTGGTTATCGACTATTTTTTTTTTGTATACTTGATCTAGCTAGCAGTGATGGTTGTTTATTTATTAGGTTGTCTAGCTTACCTTTATTTGATTTTTTTTTTTCAAACTCTGAGGAGTAAAGCTGTGCGGGGTTTTTACTTGTGGGAGTGCCGAGAGTAGGACTATGATTTAAGTACTTGGATAATTATTTTGTTAGTGGATTAAATTAGTAGACTTGGTGGACAATTTCATATAAGAATTATTTATTTTTATGGATTTTGGCATTATGATAATTAAAGATTTAATTTGAGTATTTTACATTATTGGTTTATGTGATTGGACTCTTAGCCTTGCATGCTCACTTAAATGAGTGTGCGGCGTTGTCATGGAGCTTGGGGCGTGACAGTTTCCATTGTTGAAGCATAGGTCAATATTGACAGATTGTGGAACAATAGTTAGAATTGATAAATACATATGAATGATGTTTTATTTACAAAAAGTGATATATAATATGAATGATGTTTCATTTTTTGTCCAATTTTACAATAAAGTGATGTGCAAATATTTTCAACAAAAAGTTGCCTGGCATTATTTCTCATTTTCTTTGGTACATATGGATGATCTCGTGTACGAAGCTAAATTGTACAGGACTAATTGGCACTATAAGCATTTTTGGAAGGAATATATATTTTTGGATAGATGTATGTATGGAAAAGATTTGGGTGGACTGGTAGTTATATTTTTGGGTAGACTAGTAGTTATATTTTTGGATGAATGTGTATGGAAAATATTTGGGTAGACTACTAGTGTGTATATTTTTTAATAGATACGCATGGATAACAATTTAAAACATAATAAGTAATTGTTATGTTTTAAATTGTTATGCTAGATGGATGTGTCTTGGATGATTATATAGATTACAAGTGGATTTTTAATTAGAGGAATATGTAGTTTGAAATTACTTGTAGATGAAACTTATAATAGTTGATGACTTTCATTAAACAGGTTCAAGATTGGATGATTTATGTATTTTGTCGAATGTTTATGATTCAGTTGATTTGAATGATTCTTGCAAATTATATATTATATTGAATGGATTGGATGAATTATTATGAATTACAGGTTTATTTTGTTGGATGTTGGTGACCAAATTTTGAATTTGTTTTTTTGGTTTTGGCGACCAATTGATTAGTCGGGAAAGGTAACTAATACTTTTGCCAACTAAATAAAGTAGGCGAGAGGGTACATTTGGTGACTAAATAATTAATCGTTAAAATCATTAATTTTGGCGACCAAAGGATTTCGTCGCTAATAGGTCAATTGCCGACTAAAGTTTTAGTTGCGTAAACATTCTTTTTCGTGACTAACATGTTTGGTGGTGGAGGAATGTGACAATTGGCGACCAAACGTTTTGGTCGTCGAATGTGACAATTGGCAACCAAAATTTTTGGTCGCCAAAACGGGCCACAATTGCCGACCAAACTTGTTGGTCGCGGAATGTATTGCTAACCAACATTTTTGGTCGTGGAATGTGACAATTGGAGACCATATTTTTTGGCTGCCAAAATGGGCCACAATTGCCGACCAAATTTTTTGGTCGTTGAATGTGCGAATTGGTGACTAACATGTTTGGTGGGGAAAATATAACTTTTCGCGACTAAAGTGTTTTAACTACTAAATGGATTAGTCACAGTAATTATATATTTAGCGATCAAAAATTTAGTCGGCAAATAGAACTTTTTCGCGACTAAAAATTTTTTTAGTCGCTAATTACTTTTTTGCGACCCTCAATTGGCGACAAAAAAAATTCGTCGCGGATAACTTTTCCGACTAAAAATGGACTTTTACTGACTAAATTTTTAATCAACAAAAGTGGGAATTCCTGTAGTGATACTCTCACTCAGAATTTCCATACTTGGGAAGCTCTGGAATCATACTTTCTGGTGAAGATAATGATCATAGTCAAGGAATCATGATAAATGTCCCTAGCAAGAAACAGGATGGATCCATAGATGCGTCAGCATCTTACTCACATCTTGGATTTTGATATTCCTTGGACTGTCCTTCCAACCCGTTAAAATGTCATTTTTTCAGTAGAATTGGGTTTGACAAGCTAAAAAAGGTTGTAATAAGTGGACTTATTGTCTAATAGGTCCTATGACAAAAATTTGTCATAAAAAAAGTCACTAATTGTAAATTTTGGCGACAATTTATAAAAATTATGACAAAAAAAGTTACTAACTGTCAATTTTTAGCGATATATGTAAAAAATTGTCACAAAAAATTATTTTTAGCGACAATTTTAGCAAGACTTATTTTCAATAGAACTTTATGGGAATTAAGTCTAACTATTAGGATCTATTGGTAGTTTGCCCAAAAAAGATTAGCCCTTGTTCCGGAATACCCTTAAGTTTAGTCATTCCAAAAGTACAAACTTGTATGATTGTTGTGGAAACATAGTTGTTCTTAATCTGGATTTTATGTGACCCCTGTTGGACTATTTCATTGATGGAGCATGGCTTCCATACACTAAGATCTAATCAAAAGAAAAATGTTGAATATGTTATTCTAGTTTGTAACATAGTGATTAAAGCCATGCATTGAGGCACAAACTAGTATATTATAACAAATTTTGGAGAAGGAAATGATAGTAAAATATCTCTACACATGATTATTTGGAGAGTGTCCATTAATTGAGTTACTCAAATGATTGACAAGGATTGGATTTCATTTATACATATTAACCAGATGTACATCAAAACTTTGTATTTTCAAAGAAGAGGCACTCATTGTGTATGTCTATATAGTTAAGAGTATGTTATCAGTGATAATAGCAATTTGTTCTTTAATTATTTCCCAATTAGCATATTATAAAAACTAAGAACTTCAATGCACAGATATGAACGTGAAACTTGCCTACAAACTAGTAAAGATAGTTAATTCAGCAAATTAATTCATCTTTGATTGTTAAAAATATTGTATGCAGATAATAGCATGCCAAAACCAGCACAGGTGCAATTGATGGATGGGAAGGCACAAGTACCAATGTCACGGCCAAACAATGTTCCGCAATACATGGACAATTTTTCGGGTTCTGTATTTCAACAAATGCCACCACCATATCAAGGATACATATTTCCTGGTATGCAGGTAGCCCCTCCATATTATCCAGGAAAGATGCAATGGCCTCCAAATATGGAAGATTCTGGTATGGGTCTTGATCAGGATCCAGATGATCATTGAAATCCAAAATCATCTTCCAGAAAGAAAGAGAGATCTTCACATCGAAAAAGATCACACACTCTAGAACAAGATGATTATTCTGAGCCCAGTGATTCCAGTTCTGAGAGTGATTCAGATGAACGTCTGCAGCATGGGAAAAAACATTCTTCCGCTGAACAGGTACAGAGAAAAAAGCATGGGAAAAGATCATCAAGAAAGGTTGTTATCCGCAATATTAATTATATCACTTCAAAGGGAGATGGAGAAAAGGGCAGTGCTTCCAAGGATTCGTCTGATGAACATGAATCCATCAATGCAGAATCACTGAAGCAGCAGGTAGAGTGTCAAGCCCCGTATTTTATTACTCGGATAACCTTACCAATATTCATTAATTAAGTCTATTTACAAATAACATTTCATCATTGGATGAAATGATGAATAATTAAATATACATATTCCCTCTCGTTATACAACAATGACATTTACATAAAAATAAAAGAAATGCCCTGAGGTTTACAATAAAAGAGAGGACACTACTCTTTACAAAAAGATAGCACTCAGCCAAACAACAAATGAAGTAGTACAATCCATTTCTACATTACACTTATGAAATGGTAAAACCCATTGATTGATCTTCAATTCCGAAAAGGCATTCCCTGTACACATGTACAGGCAGGGGGTGAGCAAAACTCACCGAGCAATTCCATATTAAAACATTAAAAGATATGCGAGTACAAAGATATTTATACATTTTCGTGAAATTATATCATGTCAAAATCATAAGGTTTTATCACATAATCTCTTAAATCCATTTTATTTAATTAACCACAACCAGTTAACTTAAATAGATAAACATGCTTCAATAGTGACATGACATTCTTTTTAATCCTTTCAATTACATGACAAATGTATCCATGTTTCATAACAATTTCCATTTCTTAATTCATAATCCTGGCTCAGAACCTGGCCATACCCTTTAAGTGAGATTACATCTCATATCAACAGTACTTCCTTTTCAATCGAGATAAAGACTCAAATTAAACATTTCGTACTTCACAATAGATACACATATTTGCTGTATCAATGTCAACAAAACACTTCCATACTTCATATATGATATACAGATTTACTATATCAATACTTCAATAGATACACTTATTTGCTGTATCAATCTTAAACAAAACACTTTCATACTTCATATATGATATACAGATTTGCTATATCAATACTTCAACAGATACACATTTTAGTGCTGTATCAATAGAGTACATCCCCTATCTTCTCCTAAGCAACATCCAGTTTAAGAGTCCATCCCCTATCTTCCCTTAAACCGTGGAGTACATCCCCTATCTCCTCCCACACAACACAATGTATATAAACACCATCATATACATGTTCATTTAATACACAAATTCGATGTATTATCACAACCGTCATATTCGATGACATTTCAATTGATTAGTTTTAGTTTGCCTAAGCATCATGCATTGTCTACAACAATCACGACTATCCTCCACCGATAGCCCAAAGCAGTTATTTCTAAACAGAAAATAAATGCTACAACAGATATATATATATATATATATATAATCTCAACATTTTCAAAGTGAGTGATTAATGAATCCAACTCCACCATTCTACCTTATATTAAGTCGATTTTATTATTTCCAACTCAATTTCATATTTCCGTATTAATTGTCATTAATTACAGTAATGACCCAAATATACCCAAACATGGCATTTTCCCCTTTTTTTTCAATATTGACCCAAAGGCTCAAATATTATCAAAAACATTAATAATCTCCATTTTAAACCCAAAACACATAGGTATGAGTTAATTGAACAAAACTCCTGTTTTCAACATTATACATCTCCACATGTTAATCAACATTCCCAATTTAGTCATTTCAAGACAAATTTATAACATATTATACATCAAGCTTCCAAAGTTCCATCATTTCTCATCCTTCCAAGAAATCCCTCATTTAAATGCAACAAGGTAAATTTTCACCGATAGCCAAATAGTTATCTCTAACATATTAATTAAAAGATAACAACATGGATCTACAATCCAACATAATACTATAACTTGAAATCTCCTATGATTTCTAACATTTAGAAATAAATTATATTCCACATTTTATCAACATAGTTCAAAAATATAAATTTATATTTTTACAAGGAAAAAGAAAGTAAACCCACTTTCAAAATCATTCACCTTCTTGAATCAACACTCCATTTTTCAAAACAAATCAAAAGATGATTTCTAAAATCATTTAGATCTTACAAAAATATATATATATAATATCAAACCACCTAACTTGATCATGGAAGCAGAGGAAGTTTGAATTCCCTGCCAACCAAACAACCCGTGGGCCTGAACAAAAAAAAAATATAACCAACTAACCAAAAGTAGCTCCTCAAACATGGCTTTAACAACAATATTAGATGCCCAACATATGTAGTGGCGGGCCCCAACTCCAATCAAACCACCATACAAAACCCATTGCTTGTAGTGAGCAAAAAGAAAACCCAAACTATGGGCAGGTTTTTTTTGACCAAAACCGTGGACCAAAAATTCACCCACAATTCATGCCTACTCATCTTTCTTAAATCTCTACGAGCCATAATTTAACAACTTTTCTAAAATTAATAAATTAATATTTACAAATCATCATAAATATTACACTTTTAAAGTCTTAAATCCCAAAATCATTCTATACTCTTAACTTAACAATTCACACCATATTCATCAATGTCAATTTATTTTTTCCAAAAATAAATTTCAAAATTCAAGGATGAGATAAATATTTCAACCTTAATTTCTCAAAATAAATTATCTAACCATAATATGATGTAGATATAATCTATACAACTATTAAATTCTATTTTCGGATTTCTTTTACAAATTTAAAATCAATCTCAAAATACCAACATTCTCAACATTTCAACATAATTTTTCTTCCAAAAATTATCAAACAAAAATATGAAAATATATCTATATGCAATATCTCTTATAATGATATATTTTCTCAAAATAATCCTACCATAACTTTAATGTAAAAATATGAAGAAAGTCCCTACCTCAAATATGAAGAAAAATAAATCTGAAAATGCAAACGTCGCCCGATCATGAATCCGTGAACACCATTGTGAAGATTACGACGAGTTCTCCAACTTTCATTTACAACACTTTTGTAAAATCTCACTCTAATGACTCCCATTCTAAGCTCAAAGATTGAGTATTAATGGAGGATAAAAAAAAGAAAAGACAGAGACAGAGAGGGAGAGAGACGTTGTGAGAGAGGAAGAGAAAGAGAGGATCCAAAGTGAGAGAGAGCAAAGCAACTCTCTGAAAAGCAAAGCATGGCAATTTGCAAAGGGATGGATAGGGATGGCAATTTGAACCCGGCCCGACGGGGACCTGACCCCCCGACCCCGATCATAATGGTTTTTCCCCGAAAAATACAACCGTGGGGATGGGAATGGTATTTGAAATTAAATCCCCGAAGCATTTCGGGCCGGGGACGGGGATCACATTCACAGCCCCGGACTCGGCCCGTCCCCGTCCCCGTCCCCGTCCCCGTCCCCGTATCTCCCCGAAGTGATATTACGAGAATGCCCCTGTGTATATATATGTGTGTGTTTAGGGTTTGTTGTGACACAATCACCACACAAACAACACACAACGAGGCTGCTCTCTCTCACTCTCCCACTCTCACCGCCGTTCTCTCTACTACTACCTCAGTTTCAGACCACATCTCTCTCTCCCTCTCCCTCTCTAAACAGATCCGCCGATCCTCCACCACTACCGCCTTCGTCACCGCCTCTGTCCGGCCTCCGCTGTCCGGCGATCCTCCACCACCACCGCCTCTGTCCGACCTCTTCGCAACACCGCCTCTGTCCGGCGATCCGCAGATCTGAACAGATTGATGATGATGATGATAGATTATACCTGCGTGTTGTTGATGATAGAAAGGTGTTATTGATGATATATATATATATATACCTGCGTGTGTGTGTAATGAACAGATTGATGATGATGATAGATTATTTTTTGATCTTATGTCATACAACATTCTATTTTTTGATCTTATGAAATTTTGATCTATTTTTTGATAGATTATAACAAAGAATGTTATATAACAGATTGAAATTTTTAAATTATTTTTTGAGATTTTTTTTTTTTTAAAGTTGATGAAGATAGATTATACAATAGATTGAAATTTTTGATGATGATGATGATGATAGATCACTGAATGATTGAAATTATTTTTGTTGTTGTTTTTGTGTTAAAAAAAAATAAAAATGAACAGGGTGGGGATTTTCGGGGTCGGGAAAACCCGATCCCCGATCGGGGGCGGGGGGGCTGATGGGATTCCCGTCGGGGATTGGGGCCAGGGACGGGGAATTTCTCACTATCGGGGATCGGGGACGGGGATTGTGGTCCCCGGCCCCGCCCCGCCCCGTTGCCATTCCTAGGGATGGATAACCCCATGTGGGTGTTTGTCTTTTACAATGATGGGTTTTTTCAAAAAAAAACATAATTTAATTTTTTGTAATAATAACTCAGAATTTTATAATATAAATTATAAAATGATATAATTTTTCTCACTACAAAAAATATAATATTTTTGTACACCATAAAATATAATATTTTGCTCATTTCACAATACATACATGTTTCATTCTTTATAAAATATATAATTTTCGTTATATGGTACACACCATAAAATCAACTATCAAATATTTATTATAATCCTATATAATAAATAATAACAACTCCCAAGGTGATTATTACCAATCATCTAATTAAAAAGAAACTAAACAGTTAAATATAACTTATTAAACAAACTCAATTTGAATTAAATCTAAGTCATGGGTCCAAAATAAAATTCTCACCCATAAGCCAAACATGACCCAATTATATACCAAAATAGTCCCAAATATATAATATACTAAGAAGCACCTAGACAATGTTTGCCCAGCTCATACACCACCCCACCACATACAAACCCAGCACATTCAGGTTTTCTTTTATAAATAAATATCCTTGACTACCCAGCTGACCATGCATGTTCACTTTATATTTGTATTCTACTATACAAAAACAAACAACATCATCACCCTATCTTCCACCACAAAACAATAATAAAATAAATATCCCACTTAAAACATCATCATGCTATAATATATATACCACCCATAATCAATCATCATATATTATATTTTCCACCCAAAATCAAATTTCAAATTCTGTTGTACATTAGACCGAACACCGATCAGTCCGTGAATTTTCATAAAATAAATACTCATCAATAAATTCTAAAATTTTTACCCAACGTGCTAGACTCGTATGTGAACAACATACAAAAATTTCATAATTTTCTGAGATCAGTAACTATTTTTAAAAAAATAAAAAACCAAACTGTTTTCACACAGAATTTACACAGTACTCAAATTCGAAAATTTGCTCAATTAAATTATGCACCGGCTATTTAACAAAATAAAATTCTGGGTGATTACATAGAGGAAGCTGTCGGGTCACTTGAGAGGCACCATAAATCAACTTCCCGTAATAATAAGAAACGAGATGAGAGCAAACGCCATAGCATTGTGAATGGATCAAATACTGCTACCGAGCAGGAAAATGAGAATGTAGTGGCAAATAACTCTGGAGGAGGGAAAACGAATGAGACTTGGGATATTTTCCAGAATCTCCTTATGAGGGAAATTGATTCAATATCTAATGGTATAGATGCTCACGCATTACAGATACAGGAGGAGCATGTTACAAATAAGAACTCCAAGGAGGGAACACCAATTGCACTTGGCACGGATTCAGAGGTAGTGACAGAACATCTTGCTTCAACTGATTCCTTTATTGTGACTGACAGGGATACAAGTAAAGCTAAAATCCATGTTGAGAACTTTGAAGCCAGGGATAATCCTCAGCCAATTACTAAGAAAAGAGACAGCGCATATGAGGAGTTGTTATTTTCACAGCGAACTGAAGAATCAGAAAAGCACTCCTCAGTTGCTTTATCTGATTATGCAACTCAATCTTTTGCCATAAAGAACCAAAAAGGAGGAGATTGGTTTCTTGGTAACCAACCAGATAAGTCTCAAGATGAAAGTACACGCCACAATATCTTTGATGGTGATTTCACGTCATCATCCATGGGTGGTCATTCCCAGCTTGAGAAGAATAAGAAAGATGTTCTCATTGATGACTCTTTCATGGTTCATGCTCATTCAATGGACAATGACCCATCTGATTCTCAACTGAAGACAGACATATATATGGTGTCAGAAATTGTTGGAGATACCCAACCAAAAATGAGCCTGCAAGATAATTCACAAGAGAAGGTTGAAGCTACTGGTATCGTTGAACCAGATGACCTCTTCATGGTGCTTGGACGGAATTCAGATGAGGGTCAAGTTGTGGTATCTTGGAAACCAGAAATGGATTATGAAAAAAAATAATTCATTGACAAAATCTGGTCCAAGTCTCCCTAATGTAGAACTAACTGATGGTGTTGACCCTAAACCATCCTCTGGTAATAAGGGAACCAACAGTAAAGCTAGTGGAGCTCCTTGGGGAGAAGCTTCAAGTAAAGAAGCAAGATCTAAAACCTCAGTTGGATCTCTTGGAAGAAGCAAACCTGAGATTGTATCAAGGAATAAAAAGCCCGTCTGTGGAAGCAGAATTGGAATGCAGAATAGCAAATCTGAGAAGGTGTTGGGCAACATTTAATGAGTGATAGGTCATCGGATAATACTTTCAAAAAAAACAAAAATTTAAATCCATTGCATTTCCACAGTATTCAAAAGATTCCATTTTCTTTTCATGTCACTTGAATGATATTATTACATGGCATTTTACTTATCAAAATAAAATATATTGCATTTAGGAAACTTTTTTAAATAAAATTTATTTATTGGATGTGAATGATCTTTTTGGGGCTTCCATGGAACATTGTTGCAGATAACAACGTTTTCCAATGCATCCATTTCAGGGGTTGGATTTGTTACTTTAAATGCTATTGAAATAATTTCAAACCATTCAATATCTGGGATGCATGAATTTTCTATGTTGTTTGTCTTTATGATTTTTTTATTTGCTCATTTCTTCTGTAGGATGAAGAAAGTAAAAAGAAAATGGAGGAATTACTAATTCAGCGTCAAAAGAGAATTGCTGAAAGAAGTGCTGCTCGTGGTTCAGCAACATCTAAGAGGACCTCAGAAGAGAATAAGACATCACTAGTTTCCATGAAAAATGACAAGCCAAATCTTCAGTCCCCAAAGGAGATGGAGAAATTACAAAAGCCCATTCTTAGGAATTCCACCATAGATCGTCCTGCAGCTGCGAGGGTGACTCCCAAGCTGTCATCAACTGAAGCAAAATCCAGCCAACCTAGAAAAGCAATCTCAAAGACATCTGGAACTGAGAACAAGAAACCAGGTACTAATAGGGTCAATTCTTCAGATAAAACAAATGGCCCTAAGAATTCAAATGGGTTACTTTCTTCTGACTCTGGTACCCAAAGGAAGAAGGATAGTGCAGATGCCACAATAGCATTTCCAGTAGAGTTGAGCACTGGACGAGCAACTAAACCCTCTGATGCAATTGATAACTCGAAAACATCAAGGAGTTGCATAGCATATCTTCAATTGAGAAGGATGAAGTACATAGGGTTCTGGAAAGAGACACTTTGGATGATACGAGCTCTAGTAGGAATTCACCTAATGGAGACTTTTCCATTGTTGTGGACCGGGGGCACACCAGGGAACACACACAAGTAATAACACAAGAGATTTAACGTGGTTCGGCAAGTCGCCTACGTTCACGGGCAGCGGATTTCACTATATAGAGAAATGGAAGAATTACACAATTCACTCACTCTGTATTCTCTCTTGAACTCACAACTCACTACTCACTGCTTTCCTTCTGCTCTCTCTACCTCTATTTATACACTGAGAAGGGAGAGAGCTGGCTGGCCTTGCACATGGCCAGATGGTCATTCAACAAAGGTGGATCGTCTACCTTTGCGGCTTGTCGGTTGGCAACCGCAATCGAGGATATTGTTGGAGCTGACTTCACATTGGAAGGAAATCACCCCTCACATGGGGTGATATCAACAAATCACCTCCTCAACCCATGTGAGGTGATCCAATGCACACACTGCTGCTAATCTTATTACGCCCAAATTTAACATAGTCTGCATCTCCTCACTGAGACGCTGCATCCCCTGAAGCTAGAGATAATACACCAGAGATACAAAAGGAGGAGGGAATCCTACATTCTTAACTCAACTCACACCACTCTCTGATTTGGAGAGAGCCTCTGCTCCTATCTCCCACAGATCTCTTCCACGTTTCCTGTCTCGGATGTCTTCACCTGCTATGCTTGAACTTGTGTAACCAAGATATCATACATCCCCTGATTGGATGTCCTGCACCCCCTACTGGGATGCCCTTGACTATCATGCCTTTGCCTTCTGTCCATAGTGATCGATCAACACTGCCTTGCACCCGAAGGTACTTAGTTCTGAGAGATGTTGACCAAGTCCAAACAATGTTGGAACTTGATCCCAGAAACCACTTTTGTGAGCATATCGGTCGGATTATCTGCAGTACTAATCTTTTGAAGCAGAATATCCCTTTCATTCACAATTTCTCGGATGAAATGGAAACGGGCATCAATGCGCTTGGTGCGGGAATGATGAACCTGGTTCTTTGCCAAACAAATGGCACTCTGACTGTCACAGAATACCTCAACGTGCTTCTGAACAATACCCAAGTCCTCAATTAACCCATGTAGCAAATAGCTTCCTTAAAGGCTTCTGTCACTGCCATGTACTCTGCCTCTGTAGTAGACAAAGCCACCGTTGACTGAAGCGTTGACCTCCAACTCACCGGCCCTTTAGCAAGCGTAAATAAATACCCTGTTGTTGATCGGCGTTTTCCAAGTCACCAGCATAATCTGAGTTCACATATCCAACCAGATTCTGTCCGAGTCGGTTATCTCTCTTGAACTTCAATCCTAGATTAACCGTGCCATGTATGTACCTTAGGATCCATTTCACTGCCTGCCAGTGATCTTTTCCTGGATCATCATGCATATACTTACCATACTCACAGCATGTGAGATGTCAGGCCTTGTACAAACCATAGCATACATTAATGCACCAACTGCATTTGCATATGGAACTTGTGCCATATGCTTCCATTCTTCTTCTGTGCGTGGAGACATCGAAGCACTGAGCTTGAAATGAGGGGCCAATGGTGTACTCACAGCTTTTGTTTTCCCATTTATGCCAAATCTGTCTAACACCTTTTTTAAATACTGGATTTGTGTCAGACAAACCGTGCCCTTCTTCCTGTCTCTCTTGATCTCCATGCCAAGAATTTTATTTGCTTCTCCCAAATCCTTCATTTCAAACTCTCTTGTCAACTGTGCCTCGAGTTTGTCAATCTCTATCTTGCTCTTAGATGTAATTAACATATCATCCACATATAAGAGCAAATAGATGAAGGAACCATCTGGAAGCTTACGGAAATATACACAATGATCAAATTGACTTCTTGTGTATTCTTTCTCTATCATGAACCGATCAAATCTTTTGTACCACTATCTCGGGGATTGCTTCAATCCGTACAACGATTTGTTCAGCTTACAGGCCCAATTCTCTTTTCCAGCAACTTTGAAACCATCTGGCCGGGACATGTATATCTCCTCTTCAAGATCTCCATGTAAAAAGGCAGTTTTGACATCGAGTTGGGCGAGCTCGAGATCAAATTGTACAACCAAAGCTAACAAGATACGAATAGACGTGTGCTTCACAACAGGTGAGAATACCTTATTGTAGTCTATTCCTTCCTTCTGAGCATAGCCTTTAGCTACCACTCTAGCTTTGAATCTGATGTTGTCTCTGCCTGGGATGCCTTCTTTCTTGGTGTAAACCCACTTACACCCAATTGCTTTCTTGCCTTTTGGAAGTTACACCAACTCTCAAGTCTGGTTCTTGTGAAGTGACCCGATCTCTTCATCCATAGCCTCCTTCCAATTGACACTTTCTACATGCTGCACGGCTTCTTTGAAAGTGCAAGGAACATTGTCTTCAATGATTGAAAGTGCATAGGCTACCATATCGGTCATCCAACCGGGTTGTTTAGTAACCCTTTTTCCTTTCCTGATTGCAATAGGTTTTGATTGTTGTGGGGCCTCTGGATCTTCATTTTCATCTGAACTCTCTTCAGAGCTATCCACTGAGACTTCTTCAGGATGGTTGATTGGCTGACTAGTCTTTGCTGGAGTCTCAAACTCCACCTGCACTAACTTCTTCAATGCTTCATCATTTTCTTGAGGATTTGGTTGCTTCAGCATTGTAGACTCATTAAAGGTAACGTCTCTTTTAGTGACAACTTTATTTGATTCAGGGCACCAGAGTCTGTATCCCTTGACACCGTCACTGAAGCCCAAGAAGATGGCTTTCTTGGCTCTTGGATCCAACTTAGATTCTGTAACATGAAAATAAGCTAGACATCCGAAGATACGTAGCTGATCATAATCAGTAGCTGGCACTCCTAACCATACCTCCATGGGAGTTTTGCCATCTAGTGCTGCAGTAGGTAGTCTGTTGACAAGATGACGAGCATAGTTCAATGCCTTGCCCCAAAATGCCTTGCTCAATCCATAATGTGACAGCATACACCGGACTTTCTCCACTAAAGTGCGGTTCATGCGTTCTGCAACTCTATTTTGCTGCGGTGTTCCAGGAACTGTGAAATGTCTCACCAGCCCTGCATTCTGGCAAACCTCTAAGAAGGGATCTGATGTGTATTCCCCACCATTGTCAGATCTGAGCTTCTTGATCTTTCTACCGATTTGGGTCTCAATCATTTTTTTCCACATAAGGAAGATTTCTAATACTTCATCTTTATGCTTCATTGTGTAAACCCAAACTCTTCTTGAGAAATCATCAATGAATTCACAAAGTAGTGTTTACCTCCCAAAGAAGCATTCTTGGAAGGACCCCATACATCGGTGTGAACGTAGTCTAGAATCCCTTTGGTATGATGAATAGCAGTACCGAACTTGATTCTCGTTTGCTTGCCTAGTACACAATGCTCGCAGAACTCAAACTTTGAGGACTCCACCTTCCATAGTTACTCTGTAACCTTTGGAGTCTAAAACTCCTACTGAGATGAGATTCTTTGTCAAAGCTGGTACAATACCGAACATCTTCAAGAATTCTGATTGTTCCATCATGTATCTTCAGTTGAATTGTTCCAATCCCCTTTGTCTGGCAAGCTTGGTCGTTGCCCATCAGCACAACTCCTCCATCGAACTCTCGTAAGCTCGAGAACCACTGCTTGTTCGGGCACATGTGGTAGGAACATCCGGAATCTATAATCCATTCATCAGACTGGCCATATGATGAAACTGTGAAGGCTGATCCTTCACCATTATCTCCATCTCGTGCAACGTTCACCTTTTTTTCTTTCTTGTCTTTATTGGGACAATCTTTTGCCCAATGCCCCTTCTGGCGACAAGCAACACACTCGTCTTTTGCAAGACGTCTTCTATCCGATGATTTCCCTCTGGATTTTGAGCGAGACTTTCCTCGCCCTGTATATCTCCTGTTATTTGATCTGCCTCTGACTGTTAATGCCTCGGATGGTGAGTCCCTGTTTGCAGATTTATCTTTCCTTCTAAACTCATTATTTACCAAGGCGTTTGCAACATCAACATACTTGATCTTTTCTTTACCGTACAGTAAAGTGGTAGTGAGATGATCATATGAGTCAGGCAAGGAATTCAACAATAATAGTGTTTTATCTTTATCACCAATATGATCATCCAAGTTCTTTAAATCGGTGAGAATTTTGTTGAAATTGTTTAGGTGTTCGTTCATCGAAATACCTTTCTTGTAGTCGAAACGAAACAACCTCTTCTTCAAGTAGAGTCGGTTTTCAATGCTCTTTGTCATGAACTTATCTTCCAGCGCCTTCCAAAGCTCCTTCGTAATATCATATTCTGTGAAGGCTTACTTCTCCTTTTTTGCAAGGCAAAGTCGGATGGAACTGCAGGCCAGGAGATTCACCTTCTCCCATTCTATCTCGTCCAGGTCATCTGGTTTGTCTCCCAGAGTGAAGTGCAGGTTCATCTGGACAAGTATATCTTTAACTTCGCATCTCCACATGCCGAAGTTGCTGCTTCCATCAAACTTTTCTACCTCGAACTTAGCATGGGACACCGGGGTCCAATGCCTAGAGTTGCTTGTAGTCGCTGGATTATTTATGGACTCGGTTGATCTCGTCTCTGTAGATTCTGCCATTAAGATTTTTTTTTTTAGAAACTCCGATTCAAAAAATTGATCATACAGATGTGTCTGGAATACTCCAAATAGTTGGAAAGTACTATTGGATCGTCATAAACGGACTCCGAATGGCTCTGATCAAGCCAAAACAGTTTTGACGGTTCAGATCTGCGGAATCTGGTGCGCCTGGGATGCACCGGATGATTTCCCCTGATCGGCTCAGTCAACGGCTGGTCAACGCAGCTTCGAAGCGGCGCAGCTCTGGTCAACGACGCGGCTTGGAGGCTTGGCGGCTCGGCGCGGCCAACCTGGCTGACGTGTCTGCCACGTGGTCGATGACATGGCGACAGGTTGCTGATGACGTGGTGACACGTGTCTGCCGATATGTCGATACCTGGCTGCTGACGTGACGACACGTGGCAGTGACGTGGTGATGGCGCGTTGATGACGTCACTGTCACACACAGAGTGACTCTCCTTCCTCCTTCAATCGCGCGTCAGACGCGTGTGTGCGTCTGAGATAATGCGCCGTCTGTGTTATGGGCGCGTGGAAGCGCGTGTCGAGCGTGGGCTTCACTCTCCAACTTCAGGGGGCGCGTGAGAGCGCGTGACTTATCTTCTGGGGTTGGGTTTTGCTATTCTGGACTCCTCTTCTCAAGGGCTTTCTTCTAGTATGCTCAAAAGTTGATTTCGAGCACTTCGAAATCTAGGCACTTTCGGAAAAAATTCGATTTTTCACCACACGAGCTTTAATACCAATTGTTGTGGATCGGGGGCACACCAGGGAACACACACAAGCAATAACACAAGAGATTTAAGGTGGTTCGGCAAGTCGCCTACGTCCACGGGCAGCGGATTTCACTATATAGAGAAATGTAAGAATTACACAATTCACTCACTCTGTATTCTTTCTTGAACTCACCACTCACTACTCACTACTCATTGCTTTCCTTCTGCTCTCTTTACCTCTATTTATACACTGAGAAGGGAGAGAGCTGGCTGGCCTTGCACATGGCCAGCTGGTCATTCAACAAAGGTGGATCATCTACCTTTGCGGCTTATCGGTTGGCAACCGCAATCGAGGACATTGTTGGAGCTGACTTCACATTGAAAGAAAATCACCCTTCACATGGGGTGATATCAACATCCATTCCTATTCAAGATCACTCTGCACAACTGAATAACTTGAAGGTGATAGTGAGGTAACATAAAAAGCCTCTCCAGTTCTTGAAGACATAACAGTCTCTAATGGCCATGTTCAATTTGTCCCTGAGGTGACTATACATCCATTACCACTATCACCTGAAAAAGCTTTGTACTCTACTGCCTTACACATTGATGAGGATGGTGAGGGAAATGAAAATTTTTCCGTCTCGCCTGAAATTTCTGTTGTAAAAATGTCAACACCACCCCCAAATGATAAAATGGCCCCTGAACCAATCCCCTTCCAGAAGAAATGGAATAGTGATGAAAATTCTCCAGAAGCTACAAAAGGGTTCAGAAAGCTTCTCTTGTTTGGTTGGAAAACCTGGAACACGCCAACCAATTGAACTCATGGATCCTTATTGATTGTTTTATGTCAAATGCTTATTTTTAAACACCATTTCATAATTCCTCTGGCTTAGATTAGGAGTGAGAGGAAAACCCACCCAATGAATTGTTTGATTATCCAGCCAGTGCTTGCCCTGTGGCTGCTGAATGGGAAAGGCTAGATAGCTCCAACTCATAATAAGGCATTTTGTGTTGCTGCCATGGAGTCATTTTGTAAGTTAACTCTGATTTCGAGAAAGTTGTGAGTTGTAATCCTTTTGTTGGTATACCCTGTGAATTTGGATTGATATTCCTTGTGAATCTTGTTTGTATCATTTGTAACCTTTGTTCATGTTATGTTTATTTTGTATTGAAAACCCTGTAATGTTCAATTTCTTCAATACAATTTTTTTTTCTTTGCAAATTATCCAATACTGTTGAAGAATCTCTCTTATATTATGTTGGGATTGCATTACATTTGGGTTGAGTAGCGGTAGCACCACCTGTAGTGTGTTTTTTTTTTTTTTTTTTGGTTTTTTGAGCAAAGCTCAGATCATAGCTTGGTTTGTTACGTGGACATGGTTCGAACCAATCATGCCAATAAACTCAAAGCCATGTTTCATAAACTATCAACAACTAATTATTAGATGACATAAGATCGTAGACAACCTAGCTATGAACATGAATAAAAATTGCTACAAGGGATGGTGTTCAATATATTTCACCACCACATCCACTTTCAAAATGTTCTGTTACTTGATTTGTTCTTCACATACTCTTTCTTGTAATTTGTGAATGTGGCTACTAATTCATCATAGTCTGGAAGCTTTGGGTGAACATAGCTCAACTGAGGGTTGGACTCTTCATCTTCTTCTATTTCCTCTTGATGATCATGGCACGAACTACAAGAATTGTGCATTGAAATCTCTCCCTTGAATATCATGTTTTGATAATTCACTTTGCACTTGCAAAATGTTCTGTTACTTGAATTGTTCTTCACATACTCTTTCTTGTACTCTGTGAATGTGGCTACTAATTCATCTTAGTCTGGAAGCTTTGGGTAAAAATAGCTCAACCGAGGCTTGGACTCTTCATTTTCTTCTATTTCCTCCTGATGATCATGGCACGAACTACAAGAATTGTGCATTGAAATCTCTCCCTTAACTATCATGTTTTGATAATTCACTTTGTTCTCACAAAGCAATCTATCGCACGCTGCATCTTTCTTGATCAAGGCATTGCGTTTCTGTGCTAAACTCTTCTTCACGAAACTTTTAGACCTTACATTTCTATCCCATGAATCCAAACCATTAATTTCATTCTTGCCTCTAAAATCTTCTTTGTTTGATAACTGATTTTCCATGTCATCAAGGCAGACAATGGCTGTGTCTTGAATTGGAGGTGAACTATCTAGTGTAGTCCTATTTGATGAACTATCATAAGAATCACAAGGAAAGGTCACCAAGCTCTTAGAATTGGTGGAAGAAAATGTTGATCCAATTTTCCATAACATATCCTTCATTTTTGATGCTGGCATTTGATCAATGTCTTGAATTACCAAATCCAAATATTGATCTTTTTTTTCTTGTTTCACAATTTTTCTCGGAAAAACTGTATGTTGGGAGCTACAAATTAAGAAAAACTTGTCTTAAGTCTAAGATATTTGCAAAAGAAAAATTATTCAGTAGTTTCAAAGTATCACGGGAGCACCACCGTGACATATGCATGTGGTGCTCCTGACCAATTAGGTCGTACAAAAAAGACTAATGAGGCCAATCTTGTCTCTCACCCAGCAGACCAAGATAGGTCAAGTCAACTCCACTCATTGTGTGAGTAGTGCTCAGTTCAAGAACACAACATTACAATATAAAGTTAAATACACTATTGATTTTTAAAGTACGTGATCAATATTATTTTGATCATTGATATTTCAATTTTGCCAATTTGGTCTACAAGTTGTCTAATTTGTATTTATAAATGGTTTCTGAAACCATTTCCAACCAAATTTTGTCCAAATTTAGACAAAAATACACCAACTTTTGTTATAAGTTTTGAATGGAAACAACCCAAGAACCATTTAAACATAAATTGAATAAGTTGAAGACTAAAATGACACAAAACGGATACTTTGGGGGCCAACAATTAATTTAACCCTACAAATAAACCCACCTGCTGGCATTGTGGCATGAAGTTCTGCTCATGAGTTGGAGGCTCCAAGCTGAGTGTGTACTCTCTAGCTATGTTGCATGTCAATTGGAGTTTCATATCATCTGGCACTGAGTTTTTACCTAGGTTGTGTTTCATCTGAGAATTCACAGAGTTCCCCAGTTGAAGTTCCACATTGTTCCTCTCAAATTCATCATCAAAATGCTGTTTGAACAGAGTTCTCATCCGACAAAGCTCTGGCAATTCACCACATCTTGAGGCAGCAAACACCAAACTAGACACAACTTCATTCACTTCATCACTTAGTTTACTGCTAACATGAATCGTGATATATTATGTCATTAAAACATATTAAATGTGATTTTTTTTATGGATGCGATAAATCAGAGACTACATACCTTTGTCTGCTAATATTGCAGAGGTTGGAATGGAGGAAATCAAAGAAGTTGTCGATTTGACCATATGCAGATAATACACACTAGTCATTGTACAGTTACTCAACCTAAATTTCGTCACAAAAAGGACTAATTAATGTAACTATATATTCAATCCCAATTATGCTTATAGCACGACCCACTATTGTGGACCTAGTATTTGTTTTTTGGATCTATTTTGTCTTATTATTTGGATTCTTGTATATATTAAGATTATTTTATGATTTTATAATTTATAGCCCTGTTTGGTAGAGATTTTTTAAGTTAAAAGTTGATAATTAGAAAACAAAACCTAAAAGTACCCCTACACTAGTGTTCAAATAATCAGTTTTTTTCAGTTTATTTAAGTTTTTTTCTGTTTAATAAACTATAAGTAGAAATTACACCAAATAGTTTGACACAGGCTTTCAAATAAGATATAAATTACCTCCAAAAATTATAACAAACAGGCCATAGTCTAGTAAACTTTTTGTAACATAATACCATGTTAAAGAGATTAACAATAGAGCATGAAAATATTATCATTATTATTATTATTATTATTATTATGTGTAGGTGTAGGTCTAGGTCATTTCATTTTCATGTGAGAACTTACCCTAGCAACTTGCATTGTGATGGTGGCCATACAAGAGGAGCTGAGCTATATCAGCCCGCGATTGTCGTATTATTGATTCTCTCCTCTTCGTCTGGATCAACAATTGTCGCCGAGCTCGCTTCATCAACTTTTTGCTAGAATATATATAGCCATGTACACAAGGGGGTGGGAGTGAGATTGTCGTTACAAATAATTAATTTTTTATGGCAATGATTTAATTTTTGGATAAATTAATAATACATCCTAATAGTTAAATTTAATTCCTATTAAGTCCTAATAAAATAGTTCCTAAAAATAATTTTTGGTAACGATTTTTTACATGTCGCTAAAAATTGACAATTAATAACTTTTTTGGTCACGTTTTTTATAAATTGTTACTAAAATTTATAATTAGTAACGGTTTTTGTGATAAATTTTTTAAATTATTGCTGAAAGTTAAAAATTAGTAAGATTTTTTTGTGACGATTTTTTTAAACTGTCCCTAAAACTTATAATTAGTGATATTTTTTGTAAAAATTTTCAAATTATTACTGAAAATTAATAATTAGTGATATTTTTTAATAGTATTTGATAAAAAATATTATTAATTATCATAAAATTTATTAGATAATAAATCTTCCTATTATGACTTACGAGTAGTCTCCTTAATTTTTTTTTCCCTTTTTTGTCAATAAAGTCATTATTTGTGACGGCATTATATTATAATTTGCATGGGCTTTGGATCTATTACAGGCCTAGTGTACATCTTAAGACTGGGCCCTTATCATTCCCTTCTAAAAGCCCTAGCGCGACCCCACCGGGCATTGGCCGATACTTGAATAACAAACTATAAGCCTAATTAAGATTAAATTCCAGGCAGCATCAGCCTTACCATAGCAGAGTTTAATTTATATATGTATAGTAATAAATGAGGGAAAAAAAAAAAAAATGTTAAAAAATCTTGTGTTTTCTCTCTATTATAATTTTTGGATGGGTATAATAGTAAAATATGTGAGACGAATATAAGTGAAATTGTTTTTTTCTTTCTTTTGTATTTTATAACTGGTAATCATGATATTATAATTTTTATTTTATAACTTAGTTTTTGACCAATCTCATCATTTTTTGCGAGAAATAAAACAAGAAAAATGAAATAGTTGTTCTCCTCACTATTTATCATCGAATTTATAAATCAAATATGAGAAAAAGTCCTCTTCCTCTTCATTTCTTACCAAACCATACCATCCAAATAAACTACTATACAGCTAGTTAAATAGACAAGAAAAAATGACAAAAATAAAAGGTAAATGTGTCACTTTTCTCTTTCCTGTCTCTTCTTTGTACAAATTAAGATTCAAATTAAGATTCAAATTAGTACCCAAAAAATGGAGAAGAATAAGAAAGAAAGAAAGCAGGTATGTGTTGTTACCACTTTTTACTCCATTGTGAGTCTTTGATCCATCCGAACACAGTGTGTAACAAAGACTTCATTTGTCTTCCTCTTTGTACTTTATCAACAACCTCCCACTTCGGTATTCAAAGAAAAAAGAAGAAGAAGAAGAAGAAGAAGAAGAGAGAATAGAATTGGCTACGGAGGCCTCAATCAAGTGAGAAAAAAAGAAAAAGAAAAAAAGATATATAAGATAATTTAAGGTCTCATTAGACACGTGTTCTCAGACTTACTGGGTTAAGAAAAATACGTTTGCTTTATATTTTGGAAACAAAAAACACTACATTATGTTTTTGATTCTTCTATTTCCATTTTTAAGATACACACTATCCACACCAAAAATGGTAAAAACAATAAAAATTACTCGTAAGTAGTATTTTTTGGGATAAGCTTTGTGTGTGTCATTTCGTTGATCATGATTTTCCATGCATGAAAATCAGTCCCCTTTTTTTTATTTATTTTGTTTTTGTAATTTTAGACAATTAAGGCACTTTTTAAAATCCTGTGATGCAAATTATATACATAAGAGAAATTGTTCGGAACAAATATAATTGGTGCTCTAATTTTATAATTGTTGATTTGAATAATATTGCTTATCACTTTTGTGTTATTGTTCATTCTTCAAATGTGTGGTATATAACATGCAACATATTCTGGATGATCAGACCTACTTGATTCAATTAAAAATGAAAACCTATTTTTTTGGCTTTTGTTTTATTTTAAAAATATATATATATTAAAGGTTGGAGATTTGATCATATATATGGCATGTTTTATTCCTGTTTTAGAATTCTTATAATTTCTTTTATGAAAAGAAAAACGTCTATTCATAAAAATGGTAAATAAAGATCTCATTTTTATTCTAATAATGAGTTGTTCTTCTTATTCTTATTTTTTTATTAATTTTCCCCCCCTTTTTTTCTCAGCAAAATGAAATGGTTTCTTTATTAAGCCCATTGGGCCGTGGTGTGTTGCGCAAACAAGGACAAGGCTATGGCCCATTAACTAACCCTGCATACCTAATAATAATAATCTCGGAAAAAATAGTTTAGAAATTTTTATTTATTTATTTATGACTTTTAAACTTGTTAATTTTAGATCACTTTTTTCCCTTTATTTTGATCTTATAAAATACTCATATACACAACTATACTGATAAAGTTCAAACCCATGGTAAGTGTCGCCCAAGTGAGCAAGCATTTGTAAGTCCTCAAAAAAAAAAAAAAAAAAAAAAAATACAAAACACCATAAAAAAATTTCATCAAGAACTCACTTAAAAGTAAGAAATCTCTCACCTTTTGGCTTGAGTAAACTTGCGGACTTCATTTCAGTTTTCCACACACTTCCATACACTACCAACCAAAAGAAAGGCTAGCAATCTTTTTCTTTTATTTTCTTTCCATTTTACTAATAACTTATAATGGTTGCTGCTGCCAGCAGCTACCTAAAGTTTCGTCAAAATCAAATTTGTGGTATTTTTGTGCTGGGGAAACGACTCTTTCTAATCAATAATTAATAAGTAATTATAACTCTTTATAATAATTCAAAAAACAAAAAAAATTCTTCTATTTATAAACATAGAAATTAAAATAACACAAAAATAGTAAAAACTTATCAAAATATCAAAAAATTCGAACAGGGTATCCCTAACCCCTTCCCTTGGGGTGCCTTCTAAACCCAAGACTGAGTGAGTGTACAATATTTATCAGAATCTACAAGACTCAATATTTTATTAAAAAATTATTATTTTTGAATCAGTGAGACCCATCATTTTAAGAGACAGTGAAACACTTGTCCTTCAATAAATAGTATAGAGCAATACTCCAAAATTGACCAATAACTTCTCCTTGCCATAGGGGCGCCCTTCAAGACTCAACATTTTGTTCTGGTAAAAATAAAAACAACCTTGACAATAGTAGGTTAGTAGTACAAACAAAATTTAAAAAAAAAAAGAAAAAAGAAGAAGACAAGGACGCGTTAATAAACAACGAGACGCAAGATCGGCTATCATCGTCCTTACGCATTCAGTTCTGATGAGTATATGGTGTAGACACCCTATTTTTGACCGCCCGCAAGACTTAGGCGCTTGGTTCGATACACTCGATGATGAAAGTTGAATTGTGTGCTTTGAGTTCACAGCAATTCGGATTCAGTCAGACTCTCGAAATAATATCAAATCTTCAATATTTACCTTGTTTGAACTTGTGAGTTTCATTTTTGGATCGTTTTCCACCCTGACCTGAGTTTGAACCAAAAAATAGGAGAGGACATCAAAGCCCGGCTGTGCATCAGTGATGGCTGGCCTTAGGTGGCGAAAAACACTGTTTTGGGTGAGAGCCCGCCAACTGTCCATTTTTGAAGATATTTATCACCTCTTAAATTCTATAAAAATGAAGCTGTGTTATTGTTTTGAAGGTTGAACAAAATTTAAAAAGCCTATATACACCTTGAGAGCTCCTTCTTCCATTGCAAGCAACCTTTGAACTAACTTAGCTTCCTTGT
The DNA here is from genome assembly GCA_030407325.1 of Camellia japonica. Taxonomy (NCBI): domain Eukaryota; kingdom Viridiplantae; phylum Streptophyta; class Magnoliopsida; order Ericales; family Theaceae; genus Camellia; species Camellia japonica. The sequence goes on along the minus strand of JAPPVO010000032.1, from coordinate 1,829,599 downwards.
GTTATCTCCATACACCATATACAACCTTATCTCACCACCTTAGAGCCTTGGTTGATCTTGGAGAAGCATAATTCAAGCTTGAGAGTGAGTTGAGACAAAGTTTGGATCACAAACAAAAAGCTTACCCCTTGAGAGGTATAAGCTTGTTATCTTCTCTCTTGTCTTTATTTCTTTCATTTGCTACATAATTCTTATTGTTTTGTGTTGTTTTGAGTCTATTTGAAGTGTTTAAGATTGGGTTTGAAGGGCTACCAAAAGGGTAGAGAGAGCTTGCTCTTTTTACACCTTTACTTATAGCTCAAACCCTTCCTTTTCCACTCTTTTTATTTGATATCTACACTGATTTTCAGAGTTTTAGAAAGGCTAAAAATCATGTTTTAAGGTTTCAAAAGTGGAGGGGTTAGCCACCCCTCATTGTTCTTGCTTCCTAGCCTTGTTTCATCTCTTTGTTGTTAGGCTTTTTAAGTTTTTTTCATGCATTTTTAGCCTTTGTTTTTCATGCGTTAAGGACTGTTTTAGGGCTGTCCAAGCCTTTTAAATTGGTTCATGCTTTGTTTAGTTTAGCTATTGTCTCATAAGTTGGCATACATAACTGGTTGCATGTCGTTCTAAGCATTTTTTTACTTATTTCCATATTTAAAAGTCTAATTTTAACAATCAATCCACCATCCATCTCTTTCATTCTTGAGAATGATTTCAACCGATTGAGGTTGTTCAAGACATGTAAGAGAGACTCTTACTTAATGGCTTAATCTTTTCGGAGATTCATTGTCAATGGTGTGGTCTCTCTTTCATGCTTTAGAAGAACCTCTTATTTGACATTACTTCTTGTTTAGAGGACTATAACACCACCATGGACAAATGGACTAAAGAATGGCAAGGCTTCATAAAATTGGCTTAAAACTTGGATCAACCCATATAAAGAAAATGGCTTAAAATTGCTCTAACTTGGCCGGACGTTATGCCAAGTTCCTTGTGTTAAGAGTTGTCACATGCTAATTCATGGTATTTTGATGATTCTTGAAGCGTTGCAATCTCTCTCTTTGAGTTCATACCATGACAAGAGAGAGGGGTGGTCTTATTCTTTGCATTTCATTGATTTTTCTCCAAAATAGCATCCAAGACCATCAAGCAATCAATTTGCTCATTGATGGCTTTGGAGCCAATTTCAACATTCTCTCGAGGTTTTCCCATGACAGAGAAGGAAAAAAGAGACAAACAGAGCTTGAGGACACTCTGTCTGCATTGGTTTACCTCAAAACACAAAAACAGACTTTTGCACCAAATTGATGCACGACCGGCCATCTGTAGGCCCGGCCGGCCATCAATGATGCATGGCCAACCCTTAGTGTGTGGCCAGCAGTGCAGTTTTGTAGGAAAATAGAAGCAGTGGTTGAAAGTGAAACAGAGTTGGCTTGGACAGACCGAGTAGCTCTCAGGCACTGCATGCAACCTTCATCCATCTTTACTTAAGCCTTGGTCGAATGCGATTAATTGTTTCATTCGTGTTATAATTATCATAGTTGTAAATTAATCTTGTTGTAATTAATTAGTTATAACTAGTTAATTTTGTAAAGTGTTGTAATTAACTAGTTAGTTAATTACTTATTCAATTTCGTTTTGTAATTAGTTAGTTAACTAGAATAGTTAGTTAATTCATATTCATTTGTAATAATTAGTTAAGTAGTTTAGCTAATTCAATTTGTTTTGTAATAGTTAGCTTAATTAGCGTAGCTTTAGCTAGTTAGCCTAATTAGCTTAACTTTAGCTAGTTAGCTTCATTTAGACTCTTCTTCGTGAGAGCGCAATGTAATAATGTGTATGTCTTCCAACCACACGTCTTTCTCCCTTTTATTTATCTGCTTATGATGGTTAGTTTAGGGACATTATGTTTTGGTTAGCATAACTCATGTTTGCATCCATTTGTGTTGCATGCACCGATGCTTGGTTCATTATTCTAACTACATTGTTAGTTAGTTTCAATACTTCTTTGAATACGTACTTAGACCGTATGCTATTTAATTGTTTCATATGCCATATCAGTAGCCGAGCCTATTTAGTTGCATATCGCATGTGTTGCATTAGTCATAATTGCATAGTTAAAATCATGTATTTTTCTAACTCATTTCTCTTTTTGGCTTGGAGTATTAGGTGAGCCTTTACTCGTTTTAGCATAATTGCATGAGTGTTGATGTTGCCATGTTTCGCATACTTACTATGAGGCTAAATGTTTAAATGATAAATTGCTTGTATGCTTGTGGATGAAGGCTTATCGCTTGAATTGGAATAATTTGAGCAATGTTCATATGCGATCACTTTTTCAAGTGGTACATATTTTGAAACAATTTTCAAAACAAACATGACTCGAGATGCTTCAATTCTTGCAAGTTAGTCTATACTTGTGTGTGCACATCACATAGTAATCCTAGTCTAATAAACCGGAACAAGAGTATATAATGTACATAAAATTCATATCATGATTAGTAGAGGCCGATCTTTGATCGGGTGAGCGGGGGTGCTCAATTCATGACTTTTCTATTTCGTACCTAAGTTCCTGAGCCGAGACAATCTTGGTGATGACGGACACGTGGCCTTCGGCACGAGTCATGGGTTTTCTAAATTTCTCAAAAATATTTAGGTGGCGACTTTGTATTTGGTAAAGCAGTCCATTTTTGGCAATTTGATTCAAAATCGATTTTCTAAAAAATTTGCCAGATTTGGACTTTTTGGTGTTTATCAATTTTACATTGCACTTATGAGATTAGATTTAGAACTGCGGGAGTTCGAATTGTAGGGCTTATTTCGAACTTTCGAAAGGGGGTACGAAAAAGTCAAGCTACAGATGGTAACCGTTGGTTTCACGCATCCTTTATGAGCCGTCTGATCTGCTAAGTTTATATGTATTGTCAAGTTAGTATTAAAACAACAATGATTCATACCATTAAAAAAAAGATCACTAATGCATTGGGAATGCCAAAAAAGTTGCCACATCATTAGTGGTGCTATTAGAGCACCACTTTTAGCGCTCTCAACCATTTTGCAGTGTTGAAATGTCTACGTTTTATATGTTTCTTTCTGTTCGCCTCCTGCTTCATAAACACTCTTTTCTGTATTGTATTGCACTGCATTGCATCTCCCTAGAGAGAAAGAGAGAGAGTAAAGAGAGGTAATAGAGAGAAAATATAATAGATCTGGGTATGGTGTGAAGAAGGAGAGAGAGAGAGAGAGAGAGAGAGTGCTTAATTAATTAATTAATTACTCTAAATGGCGTCGAAAATCACACTGGGATTGGTGTTCGTCTTCGATATCATTGCTTTTGCGTTGGCTGTTGCTGCTGAGCAGTAGAGAAGCACTGTGAGTTAGCTTTCTTTCCCTCTCTCTCCTCTCAAACCTCCATAACCCTTCATTCTTACTTTATGTACTTCTTTAATCTAATATTTTAGCTATATGTGTTCTAAATAAGTTATTACTTGGCTTATTTATTATGAATTGTGATTATTGACTAGTGTTAGAATATGAACACGTGATACTCTATGTTATTGTAATTGGTTAAGAAGGTTGGTAAGTGTGGTGATATGTTGGGTGATTGAGAAATATGAAGACATGATGATTGATGATTGATTATAATTTTTACACTTTTTTACATATCTTTTCATAATAAATAAAAAAATAAGTTATATTTAAATCACCCTTAAATATTTATTCTATTATATATGACATAAGTTTGGTTTGGGTGTGATGTTGGTCTGAGATGCGACGAACTTGACAGACTTTTGGCTAAAGATTGATTTGGAAAATGGTTTGAATCTTTGGGTACATCTAGTTGGGGGAAGTCTGTGATTTGTTTAATGGTTTGGGTAGCCTAGACCATTTAGAAGGGAAGAAATGATCATCTATTTAATCATTGATTGGTTGACCTAGCAGGGGTGAAGGCGAAGGCAAGACGAGATGAAGCTGAATTCTTGGCAACACGCAAAGTGCTCTCAACCCCCTCGACTGCAATAACGGGTGTGGATAACAGAGGGTCTAGATGGGTTCCTCCTACAAGGGGCAAGTGGAAATTTAATTGTGATGCAGCCATTGATTTGAAGCAAAGCACAGGAGTTGTGGCAGTTCTTCTTCAGGACGAAACGGGCCTCCTAGTGGATGGAATGGTTCAAAAGATTCGATTGAAGTCAATAGCTCAAAGAGAATTAATTGCAGTGTGACAAGCGTGTCTTATAGCCGTTGCTCTCAATCTTGTTGAAGTGGAAATTGAAAATGATTGTAAATCAATTATTCACCTCTGTGTATCAGAAAGGGTCCCTTCTTAAGAGCTGCTTACTGTTGGAAAAATGGTTTAATATAGGCATATTTTTTAGCCAAATTTGAGTGGGCCCCAAACGTCTTGTGGGGTGGGTCCAAAGAGGTGAAGTGTTCCTTGCCGCGTGGCAAGTCACACGGTGAAGACGGAACGTCAAAACCATTTATGAGTGAATAGAAAGTTGATGTCGTTTTCGGGTCTAACATTAATTTTTTAGATAAAATTCATTTGAATTTTTTCAATAAAAAATTATTGTGGAAATTTAATTTAATTCTAAATTCAAATTTTGGGTTCCCGAGTGGTTTCCTAAAATTTGTAATTTTGGGAATTTAATTTAATTCTAAATTCAAATTTTAGGTTTCTAAGTGGTTACCTAAAGTTTGTACCTCTTCCTTTATTTATTAAACTATTCAAATAGTTTAATATATATATATATATATATATGTTTCAAATGGTTTAAATAATAAAGGTCAAATGGTTTAAATGATAAAGGTCCAACAGTTTAGAAACTGTTCACCAACAGATCCTTATTCAAAATTGTTTGAAAGTTGGTTCTTAGTAACGGTCAAAGAAATGTTTGAATAGTGGTAGCACCTTTTCATTTTGTTTTGGAACCTATTCGGGTTGAGATTTTTTCCTATATATATAGCCTTTATTCCAGCAATCAAGGACCCCCAAGATGTAGTCTGCATTATTTATATTGCTGTCCAACTTTTATTTAGGGGATTTTCCTTCATTCTAGTTTTAGAAAAATTACAAAGAGAGTATAGAACACAGGTTTGGTTCGCCGAACAAATTGTTTGGAGTATTACTACAATTTGTGAAGATCATTGTATCTTGGGAGATAGACGCCACTCAACCGTAAGTACCGTAGCGGGGGGAATCTGTCTTAAGGACAGAGTGTCACACACTCGATTTGATCTTTGAATTTTTTTAATTCAGTTCGATAAATAAATACGGTACGTTATTTATTTATTTGTTTGGCTTTATTTCAATTTATTTTATTTACACAGAAGATTGTTCCAACAATCTTAAGATAGATTCGAATTATTCTGTTTACAGAATTTTTCGTTTGTTTCCTTTTTCTTCTTTTTAGAAAATTATTTTTCTGTGAATTTACAAAATAATATTCTGGTTGGAAAAACAAATAGTGATTATATGCTATTTGACAGATAGTAGTAATATACTGTCTCTTTTATTTGACAACTAGTAGTACGATACTGGTGTCATTAATAATTCAGAATATATTTTTGTGAAATTTTTTCAGAAATTAATTTTGGGTTTTAGAAATTATTTTCTGAGTTTTTATTAATTAAAATTCTGTTTCAGTATTTTAATTATTGAAGTGTTACTGAAATTAATTTTTCTGTGTGGAATTAATTTGGTTAAATAAAATTTTATTTTATTTCCAAATTAATTGAAAAATAAAAGTTATATTATTATTTCTTTTATTTTACAGAATTTAATTTCTTGTGTGGAATTAATTTGGTTAAATAAAATTTTATTTTATTTCCAAATTAATTGAAAAATAAAAGTTATATTCTTATTTCTTTTATTTTACAGAATTTAATTTTCTGTGTGGAATTATTTTGGTTTAATAAAATTTTATTTTATTTCCAAATTAATTGAAAAATAAAAGTTATAGTTTTATATTTCTTTTTGTGGGGGAGTGGATTGGAAATACTCTTCGGATCCTAGAAGACGCCAATGATCCTCAGCTAGTCACTTGCAAAGATGCAAAGACTCCGGTCGGGGGTGCCGGAATTAGCACTCCGACGGACAAGTCAGTTCTTCTACTCAAGAAAGCTTGTTCACTAAGTTTTTAGAAGTGATTCTTACATACCTTTTCTAGTTCGTTGCCACTATATTTATACTTGTTTCTTATGATCCTTGGGGCCAGAGCCTACTTTTTCAATCATTATTTTTTCCATTATTCGGCTCTAGGGATCCTTCCCTATTCGGCCTATTTAAGGTGTTCGGCCCCTTGTCTATGCGGGATGTATGCCGGCTAGCGTCTAGCTTCTAAAATATACCTCCTTTATCCTTGCCATTTATTCGGCCACCACAATTGCCCTCCGAACTCCCTGTTGACGGCAGTCAATCGGCGTGTTTGGTTCGGAATTTGAGGAGTTTAGCGTCAGGCGGCTTCGCGCGCCCCAATATATGTCAGGAAGCACGCGCCTTTTGCTCATCATTGCGCTTTCCCGCTCTATTCATATATACCTCAGCATTTATTGCGATTTGAAACTTTGGTCCTTTCGGATTCATATTTCGTCGATCTTTTTGAGACTTTTGGATTGCCAGTGCATATCCCTCCGTGACTCGCGTCTTCTGCAACTTCTCCCGCCTTCCCTTGTCTCATCTGTTCTTCGTAAGTTTTTCTTATCCCTTAGTTCTTTGCTAGGATGGCCAAACATTTGAAAGACCTCCTTTCTGAGGATCGCATCTCCGGCTTCCGGCAACATTTTTCTATTCCTGACAACGTCCATTTATCCCTTGTAACGGACAATGCTCTCGACATGGAGAGGGAAGATCAGAACACGATCGTATTCCCTCTTTTATCCATTGCGGAGGGCGGGGTTCGTTTCCCCCTACACCCACTCCTTAGGGCCGTTCTCCGGTATTGGGGTTTGATTCCCTCTCAACCCAACGTAAATTTCTTTCGAATCATCATGGGGGTCTTAGAGTTGAACCGACGCCTTAGGATTAACCTTGGGATTCCGGCCATTCGGCATTGTTACGCTTTAGCCAAATCCTCCGGTCGGCTGGGGCGGTATTTTCTCAGGGCCAAAGATATCGACCATCATTTGGTGACTATGCTTGCCAGTTCTGGCAAACGGGTTGACGACGTGATGGTCAACGTCCGAGGTAATTGGGAGTTCGCTGAAGGGGAGGATCGCCTGGACCCTGTTCCCAGACATAAGGGCGACCCAGGTTGCCACGCAATGTCCTGTTTGTTGGTCTATGTCTTATTCGGCTCTTTTCTCTAAATCGCTTTTCATCTTCTGCAGGTAATAGGGTGAAGAAAATTCTGACTTCGGTTGACGACGCGGTTCTTGGGGAAATCAAGACTGCACTCAGATATTTCGGCCGTCCAAACGTACAACAGCAGGGGAGAGCCGCCCATATTCTCCTTCGGTACGAACCCACTTACACTACTTTCTCGGCTGCAGATAACATTCCAATTCCAGTCGGCAATCAACAGCTCTCGGCGCTTATCTTCCCCAGCTTCAAAAACCTTAGGCAGATCGGTCTCGTAGCTCCTTATTCGGGGGAAGACGCCGAGCTGACCGTTGAGGTGGTCGCCGATCCGGCGGGGGGGGTCTACTGAGAGAGTAGTAGAAGGCGACGTGGCCATACGCTCGGCATTGGAGGCTACCGAGCCATCCGCCTCAGGACGAACAGATTTCTCTTCCGGGGATATTTTTGCAAATTTGGGGGATCTACCCGGCGATTTCTTTGAGGGTATGGCGAAGGAAAGCCTAACGCAGATGGCACGTAAAAGAAATGCGGAGCGCATGGACGCCCGAAAGAAGGTTGAATGTGCCGCATCAGATCCCAGCTCGATCAACCCGTTCGTACCCGTTTCGGAGGAGACAGTGGTTGTTGCGTCCGATACGGAAAAAGAGGGTGGAGAACAAATCGATGGGAAACGGTCGATTCCGGAGCAAGGCCAAAGCGCGGTGCCGAGGGGGAAGCGAGTTCAGAAGCTGGCCCTGATAGCAAACGGCCTCGGCTTGAAGAATCGGACGCGGTCGCTCCGTTCGTTATTCAGCCAAAGATCAGGGATATGCCGATTTTATCCGACGCTTCAGCCGTCGAGGATCCGGCCGTGGCTCTGAGCCTGGCGGCTTCGATTTCTCTGCCGGCTGACAACAAAGCCTTCGGTGCCGTGCCTGACATTATGGCCGTTGCCCTAACTGCTCAATCGGCACTCCTGGTAGGTCACCTTCATTTCGCTCTTTGTTTGTTAAAGGCGTCTAATCATACCGAATTGTTTTGCAGATGGTCGGAAGGATCACCGACTTGGGTCGCCGCCTGCGTGATGCTCTCGGGAGAATTGACCATTTGCAAACAGAGGTGCAGGGTCAGAAAAGTAGGGCCGATTTCAAAATTATGAGAGCTGAAATGGAGAGCGCGAGAGCCGAAGCGGAGAAAGAGAGGGCTCGCGTGGCCGAACAGCTTCGTGTTGATGCTGAGGGTAGAGCGAATGTGAGCGAGGAATCGCTCAAACTTTCCAAGGAAGCACTTGCTGAAGCGGAAGCTCAGTTAGAGGAGCTTAAGGCGGCCCGCGAGAAAGCTGAATCGGAGGCCTTTGAAGCAGGGAGGGGCGCCGCTCTGACAGAATATGTTGAAGAAGTGTCCAAGTTTGAGAATCGCGGGTTCAAACATGGGTGGCTCAAAGCCCTTGCCGCCGCTGAGGTTACATTGGACTTGCCGATTCCTTATGAGCAGGTGGATGTTGAGCCACTTGAATCTGATACCGACGAATGATCTGGGGGCCGTTTACTGGGCAGCCGTCTTTTTGTTTTTGTTTTTCCTTCTTTTGGATAGTGCTTTGTTGGTTCAGGGTAGTTTTCATATATAAATTGGTTAACATCTGCGCGCAATTTATTGATGAAAATTTCCTTGTAATTTTTGCTCTACCACCACACACTTTGTATAAAAGAGTTCTGTGTTTGTCAATGCATTTGGTAAAATGGGATTGCATATATTGTGGGGAAACCCTGAATTTGGTCCGAGTGATTTTATTTGGAACTCTTCTAAACAAGCCGTATATAGAATAGCCGTATATAGAATATCGTTTATCCAAACTTTAGTTTTCTGCAGATTCAATACATATCCCATCAAAATCACCATTTACAATTTCACTGCCTACTGATCTTCGGCCCTTAGATTGACGAATCTGCCCTTACCCCAGGGGGTTCATGATAAGAACTCTGGTTCTGAATCAATTCGTGAGCCGGCTGGGGTACTTTGGCCGAACACATTGATGAATCTGCCCTTGCCCCAGGGGGTTCATGATAAGAACTCTGGTTCTGAATCAATTCGTGAGCCGGCTGGGGTAGTTTGGCCGAAAACATTGATGAATCTGCCCTTGCCCCAGGGGGTTCATGATAAGAACTCTGGCTCTAAGTCAATTCGTGAGCCTGCTGGGGTAGTTTGGCCGAGCACATTGATGAATCTGCCCTTGCCCCAGGGGGTTCATGATAAGAACTCTGGCTCTGAGTCAATTCGTGAGCCTGCTGGGGTAGTTTGGCCGAGCAGATTGATGAATCTGCCGTCAACTTAGTCGGCGTCAGTCGATTGGGTGTCGCAATTAATGAACTTGCCTCGATCGTGCTGCCTCTGCGAGCGTTAAATGATTAAAGGTATAGCTTTTAAGAGTCTGGTAGCTTATCTGATTCAGACTCCTGAGAGAAAATCTATTGTACGAATGTCCAACAAACTCTTCTTTAACAGCAAAGGGGAAGCCACGACATTGGCTGAGCTTGGCGGTGACATGAAGCAAAGTGAACACCGTGGTGCGCCCTTGCGTGCTGGGAGTAAGAGTTCTATGGGTCGACAGAGGCGTCAATCTCCTCGACGTCGTAGTAGGTCGCCCAGACGGGATAGGCAGTCCCAGGGGAGATCGCTACACGCCCAAGTCGAAAGGAGATCAGACGCGAATCCGCGCATTAAGTTTTGCAGTATTTGTGAGGAATAAACCTATGACGGAAGCGGACTCGATCGTTCGAGATCCAGACGTGGCGGTCGAGTTTGCTCGACAAATATTTCCTCCGGAAGTGCAGCAGTCAATGGTCGTCGTCAGGACTACGAAGTATTTCGCGAGGGCATTCATGGGGCGGTGAAAGGGCTTATACGGCTTACGAAGTCGGCATGCGATTGCGCGCCGCCCGTCGAGAAATGGAGAAAAGGAAGAGCGTATCCGCAGTTTAGAGGCTCGCGGAGGCGGCTGAACGTGAGTTAAGAGAGATCAGAGCGGCTCAAGCGCAACCAGCTGGGCAGGTGAATCCGAATCCAATCGTGGAGGAGAGGGTTACCAGTCGGCTTATAAGTGCTGCCATCGCCGATCGCGAAACGGCGAGCATGTTCGCATTGGAGTCCGCCAATGGGAGGTCTTATGAAAAAGGTTTTCACGAAGGGCGCTTGGTTGGAATCCAAAAGACCAAGGAGACGCTTGCCGAAGAGGTTTGCGATGTGAAAATCGTGGGTTCAGGCATGTTGGATCAAGGCGTCTCAAGTCGCCGAATCTCTTCGCTTGTCAGGCATCGATTCGGCGTCACCTCTCTACCACAGTGACGATTTTCGTTTTCTGCTTTCGAGGTTGAAAAGAGTGAGGATGAGGGCGATGCCGTCTGACTTTAATTATTGTAAGTTCGAACGCTGGTCGCGTTTGCTGTTATGTAATTTCTTGGTTGTTTGAATAAAAGACGCTTTATTGAAAATATCAAATTGTCTTCCGAATTCGGCGTGTGCGTATTTAATTTGATTGCATAAATGTTTGGAATAGACGAAATACATCAATCGGACTCGGCATGTTAAATCCATGCGATGATTCATTGTGCGTGATCGGCCTACATGTAATGGCCGTTTACTTTTAATAAAGCCATTGCGGCGTGTGTCGTTGAAATTTGAAGAAGTCGTGAGCCAGAGATCGGAGGGGCTACGGCATTTTGACTTAGCTCGAATGCCAGATGTCTAGCCGATTGAGCTAGGTAATTTTTGCCCTTGCGCAGCCTGTGCGCGTGCATTTCGGGCAATCGTTGGGTTAACTAGGTCATGGAGAATGTTGACCGACGCCTGTCTCGTGGATTTAGTATTGATAAAATCACCTCGGGATTTGGGCCTCGAGATCGCGGCCATTACTGAGAATAAAAGCGGCAGGCGCCTCATGCAATCAAACATCTATTGGGATGGTCAAGCGTTCTCACCATCAGATGGTGATGATAGTCGCAGGGGCTCAAATTCCGGCCGAACTTGGCGCTCAGACGGTTTGCGGCGGGGGATTCTCCGATGTAGGAGGTGGACCGCTGAAAGGAGAAACTGGAAACACGTCAGCCTTCAAGTCGTTGAAGCAGATCGCCCCGAAAGGAGACACAACGACCGCTGCCCTAACCTCCTTGTCTTGGATCTTGGCCTTGACATTGTCGATGGTGTCAGAGGCCCGGCGACATGCTGATTCAGGCGCGGCTAGATCGATGCGTGATTTGTCTTAGAAGTTAGAGATAGATATTGTAATGTTCGAACGCGGATTGCGTCTATGTAACAACTTTTAAATCAAATAAAAAGTGTTATTTTATATAATTGAGTCTCACTCTGAAAATCTTTTGTTTAGCTATGCCAGATGACGTTCCTGATTCCAACTTTTAATGGTTAGGCAAGTCATTTCGTATGGTTTAATAGTTTGCTATCGGAGAGTTTGCTACCGGAACGTTTGTGTAGCTTAGATATTTTTGCTTAAATATTTTTCCTGTATTCAGGAATCGACCCTTGCTTTAGGCGGGATGTGAATTAAACCGGAATGGGTCGTACTCGTGGGCCGAATAAGGCACGCCTTGTCCGGCGAACCATACTAGTGATTCGGCTTAATTAGTTGATTAAAACAGGCTCCGAATCTGGAGACTTATTCGGCCCTATGGTGTCATGCACCAAAGGGGGCTCCGAATCGGAGACTTATCTTGGCCAATCGTGATATCCACGAAGGGCGCTCCGAATCCGGAGACTTATTCGGCCCTATGGTGTCATGCACCAAAGGGGGCTCCGAATCCGGAGACTTATTGGCCAATCGTGACATCCACGAAGGGCGCTCCGAATCCGGAGACTTATTCGGCCTATAGTGTCATGCACCAAAGGGGGCTCCGAATCCGGAGACTTATTCGGCCCTATGGTGTCATGCACCAAAGAGGGCTCCGAATCCGGAGACTTATTTTGGCCAATCGTGACATCCACGAAGGGCGCTCCGAATCCGGAGACTTATTCGGCCTATGGTGTCATGCACCAAAGGGGGCTCCGAATCCGGAGACTTATTTTGGCCAATCGTGACATCCACGAAGGGCGCTCCGAATCCGGGGACTTATTCGGCCTATAGTGTCATGCACCAAAGGGGGCTCCGAATCCGGAGACTTATTCGGCCCTATGGTGTCATGCACCAAAGGGGGCTCCGAATCCGGAGACTTATTCGGCCCTATGGTGTCATGCACCAAAGGGGGCTCCGAATCCGGAGACTTATCTTGGCCAATCGTGACATCCACGAAGGGCGTTCCGAATTCGGAGACTTATCTTGGCCAATCGTGACATCCACGAAGGGCGCTCCGAATCCGGAGACTTATCTTGGCCAATCGTGACATCCACGAAGGGCGCTCCGAATCCGGAGACTTATCTTGGCCAATCGTGACATCCACGAAGGGCGCTCCGAATCCGGAGACTTATTCGGTCCTATGGTGTCATGCACCAAAGGGGGCTCCGAATCCGGAGACTTATTCAGCCCTATGGTGTCATGCACCAAAGGGGGCTCCGAATCCGGAGACTTATCTTGGCCAATCGTGACATCCACGAAGGGCGCTCCGAATCCGGAGACTTATCTTGGCCAATCGTGACATCCACGAAGGGCGCTCCGAATCCGGAGACTTATTCGGCCCTATGGTGTCATGCACCAAAGGGGCTCCGAATCCGGAGACTTATCTTGGCCAATCGTGACATCCACGAAGGGCGCTCCGAATCCGGAGACTTATTTGGCCCTATAGTGTCATGCACCAAAGGGGGCTCCGAATCCGGAGACTTATCTTGGCCTATGGTATGGTGCGTGAAGGGGTGACAAAGAAAGTCGATTTTCATTAAAACGTATCGGTACCAGTACAAGCATTGGATCCCACAAGTCGGGTCCGATAAATGGATCTTTCTAAGATCTACGTTGGCGCGGATTGCGGTGAGCCACGGATCTCCTCAATGCCATGGTCTGTTGGGAAGCGCATAAGCTGATGGTAGGTGCTTGGGACAGCCTTCATGATGTGCAACCAGGGACGTCCCATGATGGCGTTATACGGTGACGGAAGCTTAACAACCAAGAATTCCACGTCAACCGTTTTTGAGCCCGCTTGAACAGGGAGCACGACCTTTCCCAATGGGTACTTTGGATTCGTGTTGAAGCCGAACAGTGGTTGAGACGACGGCGATAGGTCCGACTCGTTGAGGCCGAGTTCAACAAAAGTTCTGTAGTACAAAATTTCCGAAGTGCTGCCTGGGTCTACGAGAATGCGTTCAACGCTGAACTGTCGCATGCGTAATTTGACGACCAAAGGATCGACGTGGCTGGCCACTGTTCCGACGAGGTCGGAGTCATCGAACTTAATTGTCGAAGTTTCTCTGGGCCTGCCAGTTGACATGTTATTCTTTTGGGGAATTGGGTGTGATTGGATTGTATGCACAGTCGGGGACGCCGGCAAACTGTAGATTATGTGGATCACACCAAGCGGAGGCGAATCCTGTCTCAGGGCTAATGCTTTGGTTGGCTTCCCCTTGCTCACGTATTGTTGCAATCGACCATCTTGTACTAGTTCCTCTAGATGATCTTTTAGCGCATAACAACTCTCGGTTTCGTGGCCGTGATCTTTGTGGTATTCGCATCGTCTGTCCCTCCTCCGTGTGTCGGGAGGCCCCACCATCTTCGACGGCCACTTGAAAAATGGAAGGTGCTGGACTTTGGTCATTATTGCTGCGATCGGCTCTGTCAACTCCGTGTACTTTTTGTCGGTTCGCCTTGAGCGTCTGCTGTCGACTTGTAGTTGTTCGTTCGTTCGGTGGGAGCACTGATCGCTCGATCGGCGGGAGTCCCGCCTTTTTTTCTCGCTTGGTTCGTTGCCGGGGCTCAGGGCTCGGTGGCGGCACGGAGCTTATTGGTCGAGCAATTTCGGGGAGGGCCGTTTTGCTGGAGATTTGTCCGGCTTTTATTCTTATGGCATCATCTTCGACTTTACAATATTCTTCAACTTTCTTCATCAGTGCCCAGACTGTTTTGGGGGGCCTTCTGGTCAGGGAACTGCGCAGAGCACTGTCAGGATGTAAACCATTTTGAAGGCGGTGATGGCCATGGAGTCGTTGCAAGCGTCGTCAACAAGATTGAAGCACTCCCAATATCGCGCCGAATACGCTCTGAGCGTCTCTCCCGACTGGATCTGCATAGCCCAGAGGGAGTCGGCCTGTTTCGGTTGTACCTTGTTGGTGATAAACCTGGCCCTGAAGGATTTCTGCAGTTGTCGGAAGCTTTTAACCGAAGCTGGCTCCAACTTGTAATACCACCTGACGGCTAGTGGACCTAGGCTGCTAGGGAATATTCGGCACATGAGGGCTTCATTGTCTGCGTGTAGCGTCATGGCCTGTTTGTAATGACGGATATGATCAGTGGGGTCTGATTTTCCGTCGTAAAGAGTGAACGATGGAGCTTTGAATTTCTTGGGCAGGGATGCCCTTGCGATCCGTCGAACGAAAGGATCGTGCTGGTCTTCCTCGTTTGAGCTGATTCTCCTGCGCTTGTTCCTTGTTCGCAGATCTTTTTCGGAGGAGCTGGAGGTTTCGGATCGTCCCCTTGCGTCGAGCTCCGTGGATGATGAGTTGGAGTTGCTATTGGTATCTTTTGGGCGGGCCCGAGATCTTTGCCCGTCCGCCCTCGGAGGTCGCTCTGGTTCCTCGCGCATGGCCTCTCTAGATTTTGCTACCTCCAGGGCCAAATCCTGACGGAGTCGTTCATTCTCAGCGATCATGTTCTCGAGCCTTGTTCGTTCTGCTGCTTGTTCTATAATAGCCTGCATTGTTTCTTGCGCTGAAGTCGTTGGCGAATCGAAGTTCAAGGCGCGTCGTGCCGTGATGTTCTCTTTTCCGAGCATATTGGCTGGGGTGAGGTCGTCTACCTGGTGGTTGCGTCGGTGGCTATCGGAGGATCTTCGGTCACGCCTTCCATGGATGTATTCGAGTATTCCCACAGACGGTGCCAATTGTGGGGGAGTGGATTGGAAATACTTCTTCGGATCCTAGAAGACGCCAATGATCCTCAGCTAGTCACCTGCAAAGATGCAAAGACTCCGGTCGGGGGTGCCGGAATTAGCACTCCGACGGACAAGTCAGTTCTTCTACTCAAGAAAGCTTGTTCACTAAGTTTTAGAAGTGATTCTTACATACCTTTTCTAGTTCGTTGCCACCATATTTATACTTGTTTCTTATGATCCTTGGCCAGAGCCTACTTTTTCAATCATTATTTTTTCTATTATTCGGCTCTAGGATCCTTCCCTATTCGGCCTATTTAAGGTGTTCGGCCCCGTCTATGCGGGATGTATGCCGGCTAGCGTCTAGCTTCTAAAATATACCTCCTTTATCCTTGCCATTTATTCGGCCACCACACTTTTATTTTACAGAATTTAATTTTATGTGTGGAATTAATTTGTTTAAATAAAATTTTATTTTATTTTCAAATTAATTGAAAAATAAAAGTTACATTCTTGTTTCTTTTATTTTTATAGAATTTAATTATGTGAATTTGGTTTAATTTTCTGTGTAGTGTAAATTCTAATTCTAATTTTGTTTTATATATTAGAATTGATGGCTACTGAAACTAATGCCCAAACAAGTACCACTGTGGTGGCTGCGATTGCACCAACCCCCTCTCCTGTGATGACAGTACCGATAAGTCATGGAGAGAAGCCAGAGAAGTTCTCAGGAACTGACTTTAAAAGATGGCAACAGAAAATGTTGTTCTATCTTACAACTCTGAACCTGGCTCGTTTCCTCCGTGAAGATGCTCCTATCCTGAAAGAGGATGATGAAACGACCGACAAGTGGTTGCTGCGGTTGATGCTTGGAAACATGCCGATTTCCTTTGCCGGAACTACATCTTAAACGGACTTGACAACACATTATACAACGTCTACAGTCCAATCAAGACAGCAAAGGAACTTTGGGAATCGTTGGAGAAAAAGTACAAAAAGGAAGATGCCGGCTCAAAGAAATTTGCGGTTGGCAGATTCTTGGATTTTGTAATGGTTGATTTAAAAACTATGATTAGCCAAGCTCAAGATTTCCAACTCATTCTGCATGACATTCACGCAGAAGGCATGTCTTTCAGTGAATCCTTCCAAGTTGCAGCCTTAATTGAAAAATTACCAAAAGGCTGGAAGGAATTCAAGAACTATCTCAAACACAAGCGCAAAGAAATTTCTATGGATGAATTAATTGTGCGTTTGAGAATTGAGGAGGACAACCGCAATTCTTAAAAGCGGGCTGGTAAGCATTCTATGGAGTCTAAGGCAAATGTAGTGGAACATGCTTCAAAAACAAGAAACGAAAGTCTTCTGGAGAAAGTTCATCACAAGGCTCTAAGGGGGGGGGGATAATAAAAAGTACAAGTTTAATGACAAATGTTACATCTGTGACAAAGAGGGACATCGGGCCAAAGATTGCCGTAGCAAAGGCAAAAGCAAAAAGAAGAAAAAGCAAGAAGCCTGCTTAAGCCCACATGACTGAAGTGGACAATATTTCCAATGGTAGAGATAATCAATCTTTCTGCAGTTGTTTCCGAGGCAAATCTTGTCGAAAATCCTAAAGAATGGTGGATGGACACTGGTGTTACTTGCCATATTTGTGCCGACAAAAAGATGTTCACATCTTATTCTATAGCGGGCAATGGTGAACAACTCTTTATGGACAACTCCTCAACTTCCAAAGTTGAAGGACAAGGAAAGATTGTACTCAAGATGACATCTGGAAAGAAACTCACTCTTAACAATGTGCTGCATGTACCGGACATTCGCAAGAATTTAGTTTCCGGATCTTTGTTGAGTAAGAATGGGTTTAGGCTAGTTTTTGAAAGTGACAAGTTTGTACTTACCAAAAACGGGATGTATGTAGGAAAATGTTACATGTCTGATGGCCTTTTCAAGTTAAATGTAATGGCCGTTGTACCTTCAGTTATTAATAATAATACATCTTCTTCTTACTTGCTTGAGTCTTCAAATTTATGGCATGGTAGACTAGGACATGTTAATTATAGATCTTTGGTTAGATTAATTAATATGGATTGTTTACCTAAATTTGCAATTGATTCAAATCATAAATGTGAAATTTGTGTTGAGGCAAAATTATCAAAAACTCCTTTTCATTCAATTGAAAGAAGTACGGAACCACTTGAATTAATTCATAGTGACATATGTGATTTTAAATCAATTCAAACCAGAGGTGGGAAAAAGTATTTTATCACTTTTATAGATGACTATACTAGATATAGTTATGTTTATTTAATTCGAACCAAAGATGAAAGCTTTAGAAACTTTCATTCAATATAAGAATGAAGTTGAAAATCAACTTGGTAAGAAAATCAAGAAACTTAGAAGTAATAGAGGTGAATATGAATCACCTTTTGGTGAATTTTTGTAAAAACATGGAATAATTCATCAAACCACCGCTCCTTACTCACCTCAGCAAAATGGAATTGCTGAAAGGAAAAATAGGACTTTAAAAGAAATGATGAATGCCATGTAAATAAGTTCTGGATTACCTCAGAACTTGTGGGGGAAGCAATACTTTCTGCTAATTATATACTTAATAAAGTACTCCGAAAGAAAGTGAATCAAACACCTTACGAATTGTGGCATGGAAGAGTACCATCCTACAAATACTTAAAAGTGTGGGGTGTGTTGGCTAAAGTGGCTATTCCTAGTCCTAAAAAGACTAAGATAGGTCCTAAGACCATTGATTGCATTTTCATTGGTTATGCCAAGAATAGTAGTGCATATCGGTTTTTGATTCATAAATCAGAACATTTCGAAATGCATGTAAATACTATTATTGAGTCTCGGAATGCATCATTCTTTGAACATGTATTTCCAAATAAGACTGGACAAGAGACTAGTAATAATAAGAGATCTTTGGTGCTATTACTAGTAATGATCAAGAACATGATCAAGAGCAAGAGTTAGACCAAAATGAGGAAGGAGAACTTAGACGTAGTAAACGTGCTAGAACCTCAAAATTTGGTCCGATTTTCTAACATATTGTTAGAAAATGAGCCTTTAACTTTTAAAGAGGCTATGTCCAGTCCTGAAGCTCCTTTATGGAAAGAAGCTGTCAACAGTGAAGTTGAATCCATCTTGCAAAATCACACTTGGGAATTGGTGGATTTGCCACCAAGTTGTAAACCTCTTGGGTACAAGTGGATTTTCAAAAGAAAATTGAAAGCGGATGGATCAATAGACAAATACAAGGCAAGACTTGTAGTCAAAGGTTTTAGACAAAAAGAAGGTCTAGATTACTTTGACACATACTCACCGGTTACTAGAATAACATTCATTAGAATGCTAATTGCCATTGCATCTCTATACAATCTAGAAATTCATCAAATGGATGTTAAAACCGCTTTCTTAAATGGTGAGTTAAATGAAGAAATTTACATGGAACAACCAGAAGGGTTTTTTTGTTCCAGGGAAAGAAAAGAAAGTGTGTAAATTGGTTAAATCATTATATGGTTTAAAACAAGCGCCAAAGCAATGGCATAAGAAATTTGACAAGGCAATAATGTCAAATAGATTTAAAATTAATGAGTGTGACAAATGTATTTATATTAAAAACACAGATAAATGTTATGTCATTGTATGTCTTATGTAGATGATATACTCATCATTGGTAGTAATAATGACATGATTAAAACTACGAAGAAAATGTTGAATAAACATTTTGACATGAAGGACATGGGCATTGCTGATGTAATACTTGGTATGAAAATTACCAAAACATCAGAAGGATATGCTTTGTCACAATCTCATTACATTGAGAAAATACTTGACAAATTCAGCAAAGATGATGATCATCTTGCTAGAACTCCTGTAGATGTTAATTTGTATCTTTCTAAGAATGTACAGGAAAGTATTTCTCAATTAGAGTATGCCCAAATTATTGGAAGCTTAATATACTTGATGAACTGCACTCGCCCAGATATAGCTTATGCAGTAAGTAAATTAAGTAGATATACGAGTAATCAGGGAGTAGAACACTGGAAAGCAATTATAAGGGTTCTTAGATATCTCCGATTTACTCGTAACATTGGGCTTAACTATATTAGATATCCAGCAGTACTTGAAGGATACTGTGATGCAAATTGGATATCAGATACTAGAGATTCGAAGTCCACTAGTGGGTATGTCTTTACTCTTGGTGGGGCGGCTGTATCTTGGAAATCTTCCAAACAGACTTGCATTGCTAGGTCTACTATGGAATCAGAATTCATAGCCTTAGATAAAGCAGGGGAAGAGGCAGAATGGCTTCGCCACTTCCTTGAAGATATTCCAATTTGGCCAAAATTGGTGCCTGCTATATGTATACATTGCGATAGTCAATCAGCTATAGGTAGAGCACAGAGTCATATGTATAACGGTACGTCACATCACATTCGTCGTCGACATAACACCGTGAGACAACTACTCTCTAATGGAATTATTTCCATAGAATATGTTAAGCCTAAAGACAACATAGCGGATCCACTAACCAAAGGGTTAGCAAGAGAGTTAGTTGAGAATTCATTGAGGGGAATGGGACTAAAGCCTATTAAATAAGAGTTACCACAACGGCAACCCAACCTAGTTGACTGGAGATCCCAAGATCTAGGTTCAAAGGGACAACCGAGTTGTGAATGACTCAGAAGGATCACTGGGGAGTTAAACTCCTACCCATTTCTATGTTGAAATAGTGATGACTGTAGCGTTTGAGGTTAAGTAAAATTTTAATGATTCTTATATCTAGGTAAACCTAGTAGAGTATGGCAGGATACTCTTCATAAGCATCACCTATGTGAGTGTGAACTGGGCCGGTTCTGTGAGATTTGTGAAGGGCTACAATTCTCTAGAGCACTCATGAAGACCAGGTTGTTCAGGGTCAAAATGAACACAATAGTGAGAACTAAATTGTGTCTGGGGATATACTGTGTGAGTTCTATTGTCTTGGTTTACACAAACAACTGAACAGTTTAAGACATCATGTTCACTAGTTAGCTAGTAAATCCGATAGTGTCTCACAAGGGAAGGTTCAAAGCCAAAAGCTACCTATCCTTTGCAGAATATTTCCAATTTCTGTACTCTCTGTAATTAGATCATGTTGTTGCATTTTCTCTCCGTCAAATTCCATTCATGTGGGGGATTGTCGGAAAAATGGTTTAATATAGGCATATTTTTTAGCCAAATTTGAGTGGGCCCCAAACGTCTTGTGGGGTGGGTCCAAAGAGGTGAAGTGTTCCTTGCCGCGTGGCAAGTCACACGGTGAAGACGGAACGTCAAAACCATTTATGAGTGAATGAGAAGTTGATGTCGTTTTCGAGTCTAACATTAATTTTTTAGATAAAATTCGTTTGAATTTTTTCAATAAAAAATTATTGTGGGAATTTAATTTAATTCTAAATTCAAATTTTGGGTTCCTGAGTGGTTTCCTAAAATTTGTAATTTTGGGAATTTAATTTAATTCTAAATTCAAATTTTAGGTTTCTAAGTGGTTACCTAAAGTTTGTACCTCTTCCTTTATTTATTAAACTATTCAAATAGTTTAATATATATATATATATATATGTTTCAAATGGTTTAAATAATAAAGGTCAAATGGTTTAAATGATAAAGGTCCAACAGTTTAGAAACTGTTCACCAACAGATCCTTATTCAAAATTGTTTGAAAGTTGGTTCTTAGCAACGGTCAAAGAAATGTTTGAATAGTGGTAGCATCTTTTCATTTTGTTTTGGAACCTATTCGGGCTGAGATTTTTTCCTATATAGATAGCCTTTATTCCAGCAATCAAGGACCCCCGAGATTTAGTCTGCATTATTTATATTGCTGTCCAACTTTTATTTAGGGGATTTTTCTTCATTCTAGTTTTAGAAAAATTACAAAGAGAGTATAGAACACAGGTTTGGTTCGCCGAACAAATTGTTTGGAGTACTACTACAATTTGTGAAGATCATTATATCCTGGGAGATAGACGCCACTCAACCGTAAGTACCGTAGCGGGGCGAATCTGTTTTAAGGACAGAGTGTTACACACTCGACTTGGTCTTTGAATTTTTTTAATTCAGTTCGATAAATAAATACGGTACGTTATTTATTTATTTGTTTGGCTTTATTTCAATTTATTTTATTTACACAGAAGATTGTTCCAACACTTACTGTGCTGAGTGATGTTAGATTGATGGCCATGAGCAAGCAGCTAGTTTTTAAATGGTGTCGTAGAAATGGAAATAGGGCAGCCCATTGGGTTGCTTCTGCATGTTTATGAAATACTTTATCCCCCAATTGGGTTGTCCAACCACCTATGGGAGTTGTTAGGTGCTTATCTTCCAATTCTATGTAATTGTTGTGCTGATTTTCTCGATCAAAAAAAAATATATATATATTCTTTATAAAATATTGAGCCAATTTAGGAACATGATTAAAAGTCAATATTTAGTTTTTAACCTATTTTGGGTTACGTCACTACTCTACTTTTTTATATATTTTTTCAAAAAAAGTAAAAAACAAAGTCAAAAAGTTAACTTTTAACCAACTTTCTAAAATAATCCATTATTGAATATATATATATATATATATGTATTTTATGTCACATACACATTTAACAATCACAAAGACAGTATACCACACAGGGCGTCACAAACTTCTGAGTCACCATAATTACAATCGATTGAATTTTTCCAGGTAACACAACACCAACAAGAAGGTGCAGTGTCAGGACAACGGCTCAGGCCCGGGATGCATAAAATTAATTTTGAATTGTTGACTACATGATCATAAGCTCCCTGTTTTTGAGGAGTTCTATCGCCCTCCATGTTTGCATCTGGACTTTTCATATTGCCATCTTCACCAGCTGTATGTGTACGAACAAAAACCACAAAAAAAAAATAAATAAAAAGTAAAAGAAATTTACTCATTGAGATCATATACTAATATATAAGCAATATAGATTGATGATTCATGATCATGCCTTAAAGGGGTGAAGTGTGAAAATACTTACAATTTTAAAGAGGGTAAAGAGGACCAAGTAGAATGTAAGTTAATAGTCGCCATAAGTGGATTACACTTTGATTTCTACTGACATTTATTATTATTATTATTAGGATGTATGAAAGGGTTCAAGAAAGTAGTTAGAAAATTCGAGAATCTTCGAAGATCTTCGAAGAACAACTTCGAATTCTCTAGAAGATTATGAGAGGCTTAGATTCTTCAATAGTCTCAACTCAAGAACACAAGAGTAAAGGAGATGATGGAGATAAGAGATTGGGTGAAGAAGAAGGCAAAATAGCTAGAGAGAGAATAATGGCAAGGCTCTCCCATGGATCTCCCACTTTCACTCTCAAGGTTGATGATGGAGAGAGGAAATTAGTTCTTTCCCAAGAGTTAACTCTCCAAAATCCATCCCTTGTAAAGCTATGGGTGGGTGCTATTTATAGGCACCTCATGATGTAGGACGGAGCCCATGTGCAAGGCACATGGGGGATATTCTCTCTAACCATCTTGTCCGAGGAGGTGACTTCTCCGAGGAGGTGACCTCTCCGAGAAGGTGACTTCTCCGAGGAGGTGATTTCTCCGAGGAGGTGACTTCTCCGAGGATGAGAAAAACCCCGAAGAGGAGATCAACCCCTCGGCGAACCCTTCTTCTTAGCCACACCTAACCAATGATCCCCAATCATCCCAAAGGGTCAGGGGTAGTCCTAGAGGACGTCCTGCCGCATCAGGGTCAGGGGTAGTTCAAGAGAACGCCCTGCCGCAAATATTGCCGAGTCTCAGGGACCCCCCGGGGTCGTGCCACCTCGACCCGGGTATAGGCTAGTTTAACCGAAGAGTGAATTTATCTCCACTCACCGTCCTCGGGATCAGGTCCTTTGTTCGAACTCCATTACGCCCATGGTTCTGGTACGTAAATCCCGGAAAGCTCCGAGCCCGCAAGTGTTTTGGGACTCATTAACGGAGCGACTTCTAGATTGCGTCTGAATCCGTTCGAAGCCAAGTACTTCAGATCTCTAGGTTCGTGAATCCGAACCCTTTCGAGTCCGAACCCGAGTAAGTCTCTAAGTTCGTGGATCCGAACCTTTTCGAGGCTTAGAGCGATTCGGCCCGTTTGATGGCGATAAATCCGAGCCCATCAATCTTGGACTATTGGGCCCAATTAATTTAGTGGGCTCAAATTAGCTCCTCTTACATTTGCCCCTTGCGTGTATGAGAAATTGTAGTTTTCTCGGACATGCATAATTTCACCTCGTCAGCCATGCTTCACATTATATACAGGTATATACGATACAGACATATACGGATCTATATACAGACATATACGGAGATATACACTCGTGGGGAATATGCCGTTTGCAACCGTCAGTGGGAATATGCCGTTACTGAGAAGGCATATTCCGTTTGCTGACGTTAGCATACGAAAAAAATGCATGGATGTGGAATGCGAGGTTTCGAACCCCTGACCTCAAGCTCGGCCTTCGAGTCCTTAACCACTTAGCCAAACCATTGAAACCAAGCCACACCTGTAACTCAAATGTTCAAACAAATATCTATATTACATAGCTATACAATATATATACATATATGCGTACATAACTCTCCCGCGTCTCTCTCTTCTTTCGATACACGCGTTTGACACGAGGCCCAGCTTTTGCGTCAGTTGGCCGACAAAAAGCAGGCCTCGATTTGCAGGCTCTCCTCGGCTCTCTCCCTCCTCTGTCTTTCTCTCTCGTCTTCTTCTTCTCTTCAGTATTTTCATCACTCTTCTAACCGCTCTCTTCTCCTTCTCCATCCTCTCTATCGCTCTTCCATCGTCCTTCTCCTTCTTTTTTTTTTTTCTCTTCTGTTTTCTGCCATTCTTCTGTGATTTCTTTCTTCTCTTCTCTTTTACATGGCTTCGTCTCGCCCTCTCTCTCTTTTTCCGGATCTTAATGATCCATCAAGCTCCTCTGGGCCAAGTGCCACTGCTCTTACGCATCACAGTCTTCCCACACTAACAGTTGAGCAAGTGATGGCTGCTCAGACTGATATTGATGCCAACCACCTCACGTTGAAGTCGTGTATGAAACAGTGGCCGCGGTCCACTAATTTGTCTCACCGTCTGCAAAACAGGACGAGTGAGCTACATCGGGTGAATGCCCAACTCAATCTGCTTCAACAGATGTATAAGGATGCACGAGCGGAGATTTGTGCGCTGAAGGCAGAGAACAAAGAACTGAAACGGAAGACTACCTCCATGGAGAGTAGAGAGGTAAAACGACAGGCCACTTGTCTGGACCAGTTCGGAGCGCCGGCGTATTTTTCTTTTGATGGTCGGCGAAAAGTGAACTCTTTTGCCGGAAACATTGAGGCAGGGCCTTCGAAGGCCGATGACAAAAAGAGGAAGAGCTCGGCGATGGAAGAGTCGAGTAAATGAGGCTGGCATGTGGTCGGCATCTGCGAAGACGACGAAGAAGACAAGATCTGTGTGTTTGTTTTTGTTTTTTTGTTTTTTTTTTTTTTGCTTCTTTTTTTTGACTTTGTATTTTTTCTTTTTTTTATTTTCTAGGCTTGTTTGTTTTTTTTTTATTTTATTTTATTTGGAGTCTCTGTAATCGGGGATTTCCTCCCCTGACTGTAATGAAATCAGTTTTTTTTTTTTTAAAGAAAATCAGAACTTAAATTGTTTAATGCTCCACCAAATCAACTGGACATATAATTAATATGGCACCAACTAAACTGTTCAAAGAATGTAATAATAATAATAATTCTTTTTCTTTCTTGAAACCAAAAGATCAAAAGCCTAACCATTTTTTTTTTAACTCTAAATAAAAGAAATAAGAATTAAACAAAAATATTTCTTTATTCTTGACAAGATAAGCCACACTTTTTCTTTTAGAATACAACCAACCCATTTTTTTTTTTTTTTTTTTTCAAGTCAAAGATAATAAGAAAACAAAACACTCACCTTTTTTTTATTATTCAAAAAGCAACGTCCAAATAAATAAATTTTTTTTTTTTGTTATATGGACTTAGAAATAGGTTGGCCTCTTATATATATACACATATATATATATATATATATATATACATATTTAGAATATCTGAGGGCAAATTCCATTTCCATGTATCACACCTTTTTTTTATTTAAAGAAAAGGTGAACCATCCTAATCAATAGCCTCTTCTTTTTCTTCTTGATTCAGCCACCGAAAGCACCAACCTTCCTCTTTCTTTTATTATTTTTTTTTTCTACAGGTGCATATTATATATATATATATATTTTTTATAACATATGAGAATATGTATTTACATATATTATTCTAACCAAAGAATAATAAAGCACCCCTTTTTTTTTTTATTGACAGAAGGGGACTTGATGTCTGCAATGAAAAGTTTCCAACAAGTGCTAAGAAACGAAGTGATGACCGAGGTAACAGAGTTTGCTGTTTTCTTGGATTTGGAGTTGAACCCGAAGCAGCTAAAAGTTTTTGTAGAAGTGACGGAGGGATCTATATTTTTGCAGCTGGAGAAATTAAATGAGTCGGTTCTAGTTCTTAGAGGGTGCTGTTCCTATCTTGAGGATGGATTCGGAGCAATATATAGCTAATGAGGCAAAGAGGTGAAGTTGGTCCGATGTTGTTGTACATTGTAAAACCAGGTAGCTTTGATAATATTTTGCAAGTTGCTATTGACAACGGAGCACCAGCAAGTCAATATAAACCACCTAAAATTATAAGAAACCACAAAATCGTTGATTTAATGGAAAATTGTGCTGTTGTGACTGTATGCTTGGATTCTTTTGATGGTTAAGATCTGAGGGCTGAAATAACCTGCACTGTTTGGATTTCTTCGGGTGAAAATGTTGAAGGCTCATATCAACTTTCCCCATGTTTGGCAAGTGGAGTGAGTCAGCATCCATTTCGGCAGCACATGAGGCCACCGAAAGCACTAACTTTTTGTTCACTTTTATTATTATTTTGTCTCCCTCTACAAAGACCAACCCAGCTCCTCTCTTCTTCAATAAACCAGGCCTTCTGCCATTCGCACAGACCTCCATCGCAGCGTCCATCGACGCTGCCGAAGACCCAGCCACTGTCACGGCAGGCCAGCACCAGCACCAGCACCAGCAACGCCGACTACCATTGGAATGCCATCCACATAGCTCAGCTCCAACTGTCGCGAACGTCATAGCCCGCCATCGCCTTGTCCCAGCTCCAACGACCTGCACCGACGCCGCTGCTACAGCCGGCCTCGACTGCCCAGCTTCATCGCCATCTCACAGTCAGTCTCTCTGCTGCGACCTCGCCGCTAGCCTCGACTGTTGCTCCAGCGCCAACCACACACGTCGCCCTTTCAACGCGTTGTGTGTGGTCACCAACTCTGCCGCGACATCACCACTGCTCCCGGCTTTGCTCGTCCAACGCCGACCACGCACGTTTGCCTACTCAACGCCGTGTGTGGTCTGGCCTAGCGTCTTTCAGCTTCAGTTTTTGTTAACCAACGTCGACGCGGACTCTGGCTACGCCTTCAACACTGTCTTCCTTCATTGGCGTTTATTTGTGAGCAAGTTCTTTTAATTGTTTTGTTTATTTATGTATTCTATTTATATATATATATATATATATTTTTTGTGGTGGCAGCACTGTTTATACATATATATATATATATATATATGAATATAAATGGATAAGTAAAATAAACAAATAAACGAATGAATCCATGCATTGATACATGTTCTGGTACATTTTGAATCTGTGAATTCCAGCCTAAATTTCCAACATCAGCTTCGGACTTCAACTCTCTAACTGCTCAGATTTGTAAGTATGAAATTCGGCCCTTCTTCTTCCGATATAAATATATTTAAATATATATAAATATATTTTTGTGGCAATGTAGAGGGCTCAATCAATCTGATAAAAATAAATAAATAAATAAATAAAAATAAAAAAAAAAAAAACTGAATCTGAATATGGACTCAATTTCTGTGGCAATCCCACTGACATTTTTTTTAGTTCAAACACCGTGATTTTGGCCATATGGAAACATACATTAGCACTTGAAACCATATTGAGGAGCTTGGCTTGAACATAATTTGTTGAACTTTATCACCGAGAAAAGGCCGATTATAACTTGTTGACTAGTACTTGAGCTCCATTTTTGACATGGAGAGAGAAAATCCTGGGCTTATGAATATGGACTTTAGAAAGGACATTCTTGTAATTTGCATAACGACCCATTGAATCTTGCTACGGATGAAAAATACAAAATGCTTCTGATCTTGGTCCTGAAATTTGCTATTGAACTTCACTTTGTCCAAATTTTAATCCCCGTATAAATTGGACCTTTAACATGAGACATTTTTTTTTAAGAAAATGACTCGCTTGAACTTCATCACAAAACGGCCTATGACACTGCACCTCTTATTGATGATAGAGACTTGAAATCCAAGAAAATGAATTGTTGATGACGTTCGAGGTTGAATTTGTTGCAAAACCCGTCATGTTGCATGTAATCTCATTATCAAATAACTGATTGCCACGACCCTTAGAATAGTAGACACCGTGCCTGAATTTTTTGGTGCAAACATTCCTCGTAGAACTTATTGAATTCATGAATTCTCCGAGAAACGAATAGTTGATGTCGAAATTCCATCTGAATGTGTTGCTTCAATTCCAATATTCTGAATTTTAATACGGTCAACTCCTTACTACTTATACTTGTTATTTCAGCCCTATGTCTTCTCGGAAGAAACCCATTGTCCCGGGGTCATCAGAACCGGCTCTCATGAAAGAGAGGGATGTACCTCCGGCATCTGAGTGGAGGAAATCTCCTTATTTTGGTCGGAAGGACCCCTTCTGGCGGGCGGCTACCTCTACCACTTCTCTTCTGACTCCGAAGGGAGCTCCATTATGTCTCACTGAGGACACTGACTCTGGACATGAGGCCCTTATTTCTCCTTCCTCGGTGCTACGCTTCCGGATTGAGCGAGGAGACTTTCCATACTGTTATCCTCAGTTCAAGGCCTTCTCAAACCCTCCTTTTGGTTGGCAGGAGTGGGTCGATGATGTCCTCTCGGACAAGAGCCTCTGTCAGCGGCTTCAGGAGGCCCACTATTGATCCCGGTGAAAATATCTCGCTCCCTATCTATCCGGCGTAACAATGCCAGCCTTGAGGCCATGGCTCTTCGGTGGAGCACTGAGACACACACCTTTATAGTTGGCCAGCACGAGATGGGGCCCACCCTTGAGGACGTGTTTATGTTGATGCATCTGGAAGTGACCAGCCCTGATACCTTCGACCCTGAGCAGACACCCCCCGAAGATGATTCTTTGATCCAATCTCTGAAGCTAAATCTTCAAGCTTGTGGCCGATGGAGTTCCGTTTTTGATGGTTTAGCGAGGAGGACTAGTCGAGTAAGGACGGACCGTGCCTCCTATACTGCATGGATCCGCCATTTCTTCAAGGATCTTCAGCCATTGGCCAGAGATGCTGACCCTGACTCTCGGGAGTATGAGACCGGTCTGATGTATGGCTCCAGGCTCTATTTCTTGGGATTTCTGGCTTGCTTCCTTTCATTCTTCATTCTTCCAAGCACACCTCCGGATTCCCTCAATCCTTTCGTCTTCCCCTTGGCAGTCAGGCTCTTCAGAGGAGATCGGATCCCTTTGGCTCCACTATTTCTTGGAAATCTCTACTATCGGCTAGATCTATTACATCGAGATATGGTTCGCTCTGTGGGTCGATATGAGCCTGTCTCCTTCATTCACAGCCAGTTCTTGCTTTGTTTCTTCTTCGAGAGGTTCCCAAATTTGCCCCTGCTCCGACTATATTCGAGGCAGCGGTTCTTCGAGAGATAGTGGATAAGGATGGCATCCCCGTGCTCGATACTGATGGGTCTCGGACATTTGAGAAAGCGAAGTCTTGCCAGCCGTTGATTACACGTTGGTCACGTACCATTTCCACCTCATCTTTGAATATTCTGGTGGATGATCCCCGACGCTTTGTGGCACGGCCGTATGTATGCCCACCGGCAGGTGTGGCCACACCACTTATCTATCATGGTTCTTCCCGCTCAGTGTCCTTTCCTTTGCCGAAGAACATCCTTGCACCTTTGGTTGATATGCTGATCATGATTCGTCCGAATTCATTACCGGTATGGCATGAAGAAGGCGTTGATAGTGCCATTTATAGACCTGACCGTGTAGCATGTCAGTTCGGGTTTGACCAATGTGCCCCGGGGCCAGCACCCCCTTCATTATCTTTCTCGGAGAGTTACGGGCACTTTACCCGCGGACTCGTACATACCGTGCTTCCTATATCCGGGTCTTTGACGATGCCAGACTCGAGCCGAGTAGGGAGCTTCACCCCCTCTTTTAGGCGATATTGGCGGAAGAATATCGATGCGTTTATTACATTTGTCCAAAGAAGATCGACCATATGTTTGCCTCCGCCGATCTATAAGAAGGACTCTTCTCTTCGGCTGCCTGAGAGTCGGAAATCTGATCACATGTACGAGAGTTTCTTTACCTTATCTGCTCCAGTTGACCCTCCGGCTCGGGCGTCTGCTTCTAGTTTGGCAATTGTTTCTCTCAGAGCCAGTCCCTTTGAATAAAGCTTCTGGTCCTCGGACGACTCGCCTTAAGAAGGTGGCTCACAAGAGGGCTTCTGACGCCAGTCCTTCCGTTCCTCGCCTTTCCAAAAGGCTCCATGAGGTAACCGAAATTTTTTTTTGATTTGAATTTACTTTCCTTCTTGCGGCTATACCTTCTTAAATGAACACTTTTTATTTGCCCATGTTGCGTAGGACCTTGTGGTTGTTGATGTTCTCAGTGCCGCAGCTCTTGGCCATGCTGTCTCCCCCAGGTTGGACTCAGACTTGGACGATACCTTACCTTTGTCTGCAAGACTTGTGAAGATGCGCACCCCTCGTATAGCAGTTATAGATGACGATGACGATGACGATGATGATGATGATGAGGCTGTGTCCTCCGATCATTTTTGTGACCTTATTCCACGCATGCGTCATCACTGCCCTACCGTAGCTGAGGAGGAGCGCTATCTTGGTGACGAGGTTATTGGGGCTCATCGTTCTGATGTTGAGATTACCGGAGGGACAGATGCCACAGAAATTGATGTCGCAAGCCATGCTTCTAGAAGCAATGTAGAGATGAGGTGCGCTTCTGGGAATGGTGCAGAGGTGGATATGCTAGAAATCTCTGAGACTCGCTCTGGCACTTATGGTAATTCTCATCCTCCGGCCCTCCTTCCTTCTTCAGGGATGACTGCTACTGTTCAGGCTTTATCAGACATTGAGATCGATCAGGTGCTCCCTACATGGCCCAATGACTTTGTTGGTGCTAGGAGTCCTTCAGTTGCTCCGGCTTTGCATATTGATTCTCTCTCTGGTAATCTTTCTTTCTAAAGTTTGTCACTTACTTCTACCTGTAAGAAATCTTTACTCAAATGGCTTTACTCTTCCTATCCCTAATAAGACTTCCTTATCTTTTCTTCAGTGTTAGCTGCTACCGGGGTCTTGCCTTCACCTACCTCAGATTCTGCTCCAGTGTTGGTTGCTACCGGGGTCCTGCCTTCACCTGCCTTTGAGACGACTGCCAGAGGTTCTTCCTCGCCAGTGCTTTCGAATATTTTGGGCTTGCATCTCAGTGATTTCCACTTTGATAGTGATGCTTTTGGTCTTTCTCCTTATCGCTCCGCATTCTCAGGCTTGGGGTCTCTGCCGGGAATTACCCCTAAGTAAAGCATGCTAGAGGGGTCGATACTCAAGGCTCACAAGGGGGATTACATGGTAGCTATACAAAGCAAAACATGGATGACCCAAGAAACCAAAAACAGACCTCAAGCATGCTAAAACATGCATAAAAGCTTCACAAAGCTAGGCCAAAACAAGTGAGCTTGGTAGTTCTAAATGCTAGACACATGTTAAGGCAATTCATGGCATTACAAGACAATTATGCAAAGCAAGCATGGTGTGTCTAGACCAACTAAAAACAGTGCTATATCATGGCAAAATAAGCACAAATAATGCTTAAGACATGGCCAACATGAGCTTAAAAATGGTGCTCACACATGAGGCTAAAATGACACTTTTTGAAGGCAACAAGGAAAGGGGATGGCCCTCTCCTTCTTAGGACCTCAAACCACCATCCTCACCACTGAAATCCCTCAAGATTTCAGTGGTGAGGAGGCCCAAACAAGGTGGTCCCGAAGCTCACCAAAATAGCACAAAATGGGGGCCAAACAAGGCCTATGAGGGGTCAAACAACTCCAAACACCAAAACAACCTTAAACAACTATTTTAAGCAAGTAAAAACAGAACTTTTATATGTTATACACTAAGCTTAAAACAGCAAGCAAGGATGGTAAAAAGCCTATGCAAAAAGTGGGTAAAAAAAGGGTGAAATTCTTACCCTTGAAGACCTTCTTCAAAAATGGTGCTCCAGCAGCCTCCTTAGCTCAAAACCAAGTCCAAAACTCTGAAAATAACTCTTTAGTACCTCAGTAGCTAAAGGAAAGTGTAATGATAGGTGTTTGTGTGCAAAACTATGAACAAACACACACTTAAGCACAAAAGAAGAGGGAGATAGAGATAGATAGATACACAAGACCTAACCCTAGTTCAAACCTCTCTCTGGAATTTTTTGTAACCCTTGGGGAGAGAGGAGAAGACCTCCCTTTATAGAGGATCACTCTTGCAAAGCTTACAAAACAAGCTAAGAAAGAGTGAAATCCCTCCATACACGTGTATGGAGGGGGTGCAAAGTGTATGCCAGCTAGCACAGCTGGCATAAAAATATCTGCAAAAGCAGATGCACAGTGGTCGGCCAGCCAAAAATGACAAATTGGCCAAAACAATGGTCGGCCGACCATCAATAGTGCCGACCGGCCAAACATTTGGCCGATGGCAACAAAACAGTGGCCGGTGAGGTGTGGGGATGGCCAACAAGCCATTCTCTGCCCCTCAACAGCAAAACACAAGTGTTTGGTGCAAAACCAAACACAAAACAGTCGAGCCGAGAGGTCTTGAGGCAGGGCACGTGGCCGAGACCTCCGGGAACTCAAGACGAACACAAACATGGATAATCACCGAGTGTTCAAGCAGTGACGTCCAAGTCTTGAGGACGGTCAAAAATGAGGTGTCTACACATGCATTTAATACATGTCGTAAACATGATGCTGTAAATAGTTAGTTTTGTTGTAGTGGTGGTACGCCTGTCACGATCCTCCGAGTGGTAAGGAGGCGTGTTGCCTTTGCGCCCCCCTTCTGTCATCACCCATTTTCCTTTTATCTGGCGCTTCATTGACTCCACTTCATTGTCTCCATGTCTGCTGTCATCTTTCTTATTAACTCGTCCTGTTCCTTCACGCGATCCTCCAGAACTTGAGGGTCCATCCCCCGCCTCTGTCTTTCAGGACTTTGAGAGTGACAGGGCCTGTTAGCCCGCCTCCTCCTTGTATCCCTCCGGGGGTTCTGTCGCTGGGGTTCTAAATCCGCCATGGAAGGGATAGAAGGCAAACCTTCACGCCTCCCACCCCCCTCTAGGGTTTGTCCGTCGATAGCGGATTGTGGCAAATCTTCATTGTGCGCCATTGCTTCCGATTAGAGAGGAAAAACTTGATCAAGAGGTTTTGTTCTTTCTAGACTTTCCACAGACGGCGCCAATTGTACGAGCACGAAATAATCTTCTCATATAATCCTATTGATCAAGTTTGCGCTCCTCCAAACGCCGTCGCTTTACTCCCTGAAAACACCAACGTGAGCTAGCCGGCGGGTGTGTGCCGGATACCTCTCCAATGCCTAAGTCAGCAAAATAGACAAATCGACAAAAGCTCTGTGTATTCGGGAATCAAAGTTGTGGTAGCTCTACATAGGTTATATTGTAAGCTTTTATAGTTTTCGCCTGGCATAATTCTAGTAGGACTCTTATTCCTCCATGTAGAGTCCTCCCAGGAGTCACACTCCTGAAAGATAATGCTTATCCTTCAACACCCCCCTCACTGCTTAAACCAAGTGAGATGGTTTTACCCCGATTAAATAACAGTATGACCGAGCTAACACTAGACCTTTGTCATACCCAATCCAATGTCTTCACATGCAACACATAGCTCGGCTTTCCTTTCAATTGTACCTCGGTTTTGGCCTGTTGAGACCGAGCTAACCATACCAAGCTTCGACCGAGCTAACAAGAGCAAGGTCCTCCGCAGGAAGCCCAAATACCTCATCTCCGAATACTATGACCGAGCTAATCACTACTCCGACCGTGGTGACTGTAACCATATTTGGACCGAGCTAACTACAAGGTCCTTTCACTTAGCCCTTTTTACCGCGGCCCACAGAGCGGCCCATTACCATGCCTTAGCCTAGCTCGGCCCTAATGCACATAAAAACTCCCTCTCAATAGCCCCCAGCTGACTGGCTCCGACACGGGATTTTTCCATCACGCGTGTCGGAGGGAGTTCCCACAGACGGCGCCAAATGAAGCCCCCGCCCCGTGCCTAGCACAATATTGTCCGCTTTGGCATAAACCTGCCTCACGGTTTTGTTCCTCCCCCACTGGGGGAAAAGGCCTTATGCTAGGTAGAGGAGGCAATCAGCTTATAAGGTGGGAAAGTAATCCCTCACAGACCGATGTAGAATTTTCCCGCACATTAAACAATTCAATAGTCCTGATCAATTGTTTGTAATCCAAGGGCAGATAATTGGGTTGCATATGATGTGCAACCTTTAATGGGTGGCACACCCAAACAGCTCCCTATAGTCAATTGACATTAATTATAGTAATCTCTTAGATTTTTAATTAAATAGTTGTAAACTCATGCAATTAAAATTGTGAGGTGGGTAACATTTGAATAATGTTAGGAATATTAAAATTTTTAGCAAATGTCTCGCATAGGTGTGCCCACACTCATGTCGAGATATTTGATAAAAATTTTGGAGCCTTTAATTTAGTAAAAATTTTGAGGCCTTCAAGCAATTTTTGTAACAGTTATGGTCAAATTAAGGTTTGTAACTTACGTATTAACATTTATGATCAAATTAAGGTTTGTAACTTGCGTATAAAAAGTCTTGCGTCCTAACTGAAAATATCATTAAACAATTCTGTCAATGGCAACTACTAACTAACGTTGATCGGTTTGTTCTCTTCTATTTGGTCTTCTTTATCCTCTTGGTTGGCCATGATCGGTTTATCTTCTTGTTATGTTTTCTTCTACTTACAAATAAAAGATCATGAAATATTGTTAATCAAATTTTTTTAAATACAATTCAATATTCAAAATTCTGTTTAAAAATTAAACCAAATCTATACTATATATTAAGTAAAAAGGGATTTTTAACCCCAAGGCCTGTGGGAGCTCCAATCTCCTAATCCTAATTTTTTAATTTTTTGATTTAAAAAAAAAAAAACCTCAACATTTATTGACTTCTCCCAACCCAACTTCAGCATTTATTGACTTTTCCCAACCCACAATCCCTTTTGACTTCTCTCATAATTATTGCAACATCCTTTTCAATTTCTCCCATAAACTATGGTTACACACAAAAATAAAAAATAAAAAGATAAGAATTTAGTTATAGATCTCAAAAAGATATAACATCTAAATTTGAATTATGATTTAATAATATAATTATATATTTTTTTATGTATATCTATCAAAATTTTAAATCACTTAATGGGACAAATTAATCAATTTTTCAAAATTATTGATTTTTAATTTACAAAATAGATTAAAAAAAACTATTGACTGATTTATTTATTTAATAACAAAAATATTTCATAATCTCTCTCTCTCCTAATCTCTCTCACAAATTTTCAAAAAAAATATTAAAACTTGCATTCATTTTCTCTTCTCCAAAAAATCAAATAGGAGCTCCAATCTCCTAATCCTAATTTTCTAATTTTTTGATTTAAAAAAAAAATATCAGCATTTATTGACTTCTCCCAACCCAACCTCAGCATTTATTGACTTTTTCCAACCCACAATCCCTTTTGACTTCTCTCATAATTATTGCAACATCCTTTTCAATTTCTCCCATAAACTATGGTTACACACAAAAATAAAAAATAAAAAGATAAGAATTTAGCTATAGATCTCAAAAAGATATAACATCTAAATTTGAATTATGATTTAATAATATAATTATGTATTTTTTTATGTATATCTATCAAAATTTTAAATCACTTAATGGGACAAATTAATCAATTTTTCAAAATTATTGATTTTTAATTTACAAAATAGATTAAAAAAAACTATTGACTGATTTATTTATTTAATAACAAAAATATTTCATAATCTCTCTCTCCTAATCTCTCTCACAAATTTTCAAAAAAAATATTAAAACTTGCATTCATTTTCTCTTCCCAAAAAATCAAATAGGAGCTCCAATCTCCTAATCCTAATTTTCTAATTTTTTGATTTAAAAAAAAAATCTCAGCATTTATTGACTTGTCCCAACCTAACCTCAGCATTTATTGCCTTTTCCCAACCCACAATCCCTTTTGACTTCTCTCATAATTATTGCAACACTCTTTTCAATTTCTCCCATACACTATGGTTACATACAAAAATTAAAAAAAAAAAGATAAGAATTTAGCTATAGATGTCAAAAAGATATAACATCTAAATTTGAATTGTGATTTAATAATATAATTATGTATTTTTTTATGTATATCTATCAAAATTTTAAATTACTTAATGGGTCAAATTAATCAATTTTTCAAAATTATTGATTTTTAATTTACAAAATAGATTAAAAAAAACTATTGACTGATTTATTTATTTTATAACAAAAATATTTCATAATCTCTCCCTCCTAATCTCTCTCTCAAATTTTCAAAAATGAATATTAAAACTTGCATTCATTTTCTCTTCCCAAAAAATTAGATAATATTTTCTATTAAAGTTGTAGATATCTACCTATATTTTATATATTATATTATAAAATAACAAAAAAAAACTAAAAAACTAAAAAAAAATCTTTAAAGTTTATCTAAATAAACTTTAAATCAATAAAACTCACATGTCTATCACATATCTAACTCACATTATAATTTACCTAAATAATAATAATTAAAAACAAATGGAAACCACAGATAAATTAAATTTTAAAAAAAAAAGATATCCACAACTCCATCTTAAATAAATTGAAAAAAAATACCCGAATAGAAACCACACAAAAATAAAAAATAAAAAGATATATCTATCTATCTATCTATATCTATACTATATATTAAGTAAAATGGGGTTTTTAACTCCCAAGGCCTATGGAAGCTTCAATATCCCAATCTGAATTTTTTAAATTTTTTATTTAAAAAAAAAAAACTCAGCATTTATTGATTTGATCAAAATCCCCTGATTAGCATTTATTAACTTTTTTCAATCCATATATCTTTCCACATGCCTGCAATTATTGATTTGGTCAAAATCCCCTAATCAGCATTTAAAATCCCCTTATACAAATAATTATAAATACAATTCGTGTATAGTTACTGCAGTACCCTTTTCAACTTCCCCCATACACTATGGTTAGTAATAAGAAAAAAATCTTAAAAAACATAATTTATATATTAAAAAAATCTAAAATAAATATAAATATCTATAATTATCCCGTGCACGGGTGATAGGCTAGTAACTATAATTAATTGATATTGATTATAGCAATGGCTATATCTCTCATAAAATTAAATTTGTAATAATCACAGGGAGGCACATATCAAATTAAGATTTTTTTCTTTTCTTTAATAGGTAACTATAATTGATTGATATTGATTATAGCAATGGAAATTTGTGCAATCACATGGAGGCACATACCAAATTAAGGTTTTTTTCTTTTCTTTAATAGGTAACTGTAATTAATTGATGTTGACTACAGTAATGGCTATATATCTCATAAAATTAAATTTTTAATAACATCAAATTAAAGTTTTTAATTTCAGCCTATAAAAAGCTTTTGTGTCCCAATTGAAAAGTATCAATCAAAAATCTCTCAATGACGACTACTCACTTAGGTCAATTTGTTTTCTTCTTCTTGGTTTTCCTTACCCTCTTGGTCAATCATGAAGGTAAGCATACTTGAGTTTTTATTTTTATCTTGTGCAGTTATCAACCAAGTTTTCTATAACTATCCGTATATTTATTTATCAATTCTTTAAAATGCACAAAATTCATTTCACACAAACCTTGTACGCATGCAAGAGCATTTTGACCAATTTTGTATACTTACTTTTTTATTTATTTATTATTTAATTTTCTTATTATGGGGTGTTTTGAGAAGATGGTTAAAAATTAATTTTTTGATTTTTTTAATTTTTTATTTTTTATTTTTTATTTTTGTAAGAGAGATAATTTTTAATTTACTTATCAAAATAGGCCTATGTATGTTGAACTCATAATGGTGGTATCATCAAAGTCAAAGATGTGCACACCGAGGGTGCTACGATACAAACATGAGAGACCATATAAGAATGACCACGATACTTCTTAATTTTCGCTTATTAATCCTTTTTGCTGAAATTACATATACAAAAAATTAAAAATTAAAAACTCTAGCGAAAGGACGTTATGAACCTTACTAATGCACATCCACTGATGAGTACAAAGCAGAACAATAGGAGAGGAATTGATTCCTTGAATTTTTTAATTCAAAAGATTTTTGTTTCCAATTATTTATTTATTTATTTTTAATAAAAAGTTTAAGCTTTGCTTGAGTTTGAAAATGTATTTTAAGTTTGGTTTTACATATCTTTTTGAGCCGATTCAAATGAGTTTTAATTAAGTTAATCACAAGTTAAGTTCAAAAAATGTGTGTTAAAAATTTATAATATATACAATTAAGGAGGAAATATCATTTGTCCCCCAAATTTTCATGCGTTTTTCAATTTGACTCTCAGACTTTGTATAATATTAATTTGTCTCCTAAATTTTTGAAATTTTGATCAATTTAACCACTGTCTTCACATTCCATTTACAATCAAATAGAACTTGCTGACATGACACCAAATTTTATTTGGAATTTTATTTTATCCCCTTAATTATACCTTAAAATTAGCCCCCAAATATAAAAATGTTAAATTTAAATATTTAATAAATTATTTTTTATTTCAATAATGAAAAAATTAAATTTTAAATAATATATATTTTGGAAAAAAATAATTAAAAATATAAAATTGATCATTTAGAATTATTTTGAGACTGAAGAATGGGTACTTCAACAAACATGTCGTACCTATACCGGATACTTACCGACGTATAATAT